>CAMXCT020000147.1:203684-218684 GCA_947184155.2 Cladocopium goreaui | reverse complement strand
TGGCATATGAAATTATATCATGATATAAATCATGTATACAATATATATATATATGTGTGTGTGCGTGTATGATATATGCAATGATGTCTGATTAATGGATGCTGCACATGTCATGCACAACCAAGAATTTTCAAGAAGGGAGATGATGTTTCACCTTTGTGGCAAGCAGTTGCGGAGGGATCCGGAGGGCGCCACGGGCTCGCTGGAGGTGACAAAGGCCTCGAAAGTGGTGCTTTGAAGATTGCAAAGCAGACACTCAGACGCAGAATGCGTAGAGCTGTTTGGATTGGAGATTTTGGCACAGATAATTACTGGCTGGTGCTTTCTGGTTTCAAAGAGTCCTTGTTGATGTGTTTCTATGTTCAACATTCCGCAATCATATTTGGGAAAATGACTAAGATTGTCGGGATGGGTTGAAGTCCTCACTATGACGAGTTAATTGGTACTGTATCTGAAGGATGCCAATATTGAGAAGGTAATACAGTACCAATTGTGCAACATGCTAGGGCTGAAACGGTGAATTTTCGTATGGAAAGGTGGGTTGAACCTTCCAGCCTTGAAAGTGTGTATTTTTTCTCGATGGTTTTGAAGCTTTGTCAGTCTCGTGTTCTGCGCGACTGTTCTCCCTCCAAACAGTCAAAACTTCTTCATGCACAAAAATACATTGACATGGAGAGAGAGAGACATTTGGTGGATTGAGACACCGTGTGAGGTGTGCAACATTTCAAGGATGCTCACGGATCTGAATTCTGATCGGGCTTTGGAACCATTATTCATCATTCCCAATAAGCAAAGTCAGAAAAGTGTCATGTCATGGCATTGTTTGTTCTGAGTGTATTTCGATGGTGTTTCCAGTGGTTTGGAAACACCAAATCAGGTTAAGCGCTCATATAGCCAGGTATTTCTTTGGATTGAGCATGTTTAAACGCCATTGAAGAGGTATCATTATCATATATAGAGTTTCTTGTAAACGTGGAACGTTACCCTTCGATGATTTACAGTTTGCTATGGAAAATCACAATGTTGAAGAACGGTAAACCATCATGCTTATCATCTGTAAATGGACGATTGCTTCCATAGCTATGTCAAATAACCAGAGGGTACTCATCTTACCAACCAATATTAACCAATGATAACCCATGATTGAACAATGATTAACCATTATTTTGTGGCCAATATGAACCCATCATTGACGCAGCATTAACCAATTTACTGTCAGCTAGGCACGTGGAAGAAGCGGCCAAAAAAGCTAAGCAGCGCAGGGCGAAGAAGATCAAATGTGGCGTGGCAACTTTCGCTTCTTCAATGGCTGATGGAGTAAAAATGGTTGAGAATGGGTTACCCTCTGGTTATTTAACATAGCCATGGAAGCCATGGCCCATTTATAGATGGTTTACCTATTAAAAATAACCAGATGGTAATTCAATAGTGGTTAGTGGCCAAATGACCAACCATGACGAAAGGATGAACATTGGATAATTGGTCTAGCCTCTGAGGTAAACGTTTACAGTTTGCTATGGAAAATATCCCATTTGGCTCGATGATTTACCATGATTTACCTGTTACAAGTGGTGATTTTCCATAGCTACGTTAGTTCACCGGAGGGTAATTCAATCCCAGAAAAACATGAAATAGCCCTATGATTGGAACAACCGCAACCCAAAAAAAAGGCATAGATTCAATACCAATCCAGCTTTTGCAGAGGGTATTGAATATTAGGCCTATAGTTGGCTATAGTAGGATCCCTTCCCAAATAAATGCAGCAAATAAATATCCACAAATTAGTTGTTGCACGTGTTATAGCATGCTGTAGCTTATCCTTGGGTCCCAGGTCAAAATTCCGTGAAAACGCTCATCAAGTAAAATTTGGCTGATACAATTCAAGAAGCCAAAAAATGATACGATCATGAGTGTGGATGTTTCGGGTGCCCAATGAAAAATGACTCGTTTCAATCAACAGCGAAGCTGATTTCACACCCAAGAGACGGCATTCCAGGAGCGAACAGGCAGATTCAACCTTAAGATGTATTAAGTGAAGAGTATTGGTTAATATGGTACAACATATGAACATATATGAACCATAATATCGTGAATATTAATGAAAACATAAGATGAGACAACATGATAGCAGCACCGGAATCATGTGGATGTGGTAGTCCCCATTTGGGTAAAGACCTTTGTTGTTCCCTCTGGTAAATCCAAGGATTTTTGGCTTAAGTTCACTATCATTCATGTACGTGCTAAGGATCTTCAAATGTTTTGTACATGATCGTCTAAGTCACTTATATAATCTTATATATAATTAATTATAATTATATATATATGTGATATAGAACGAGTTTCATTGTTTGTGAAGAGTTGTCATTTTGGAATGGCCATCTCCATCCAGCAGGCGGCGGCTGTGGCGCCCTCTTGAGCGATGCGGAAGCCTTCGCTTCCCACTGCGGAGAGGTGGAGCATGACGACGACTTTGCCTACGCCCTTTGGCGCTTGAGATGGGACGGAGATGAACGGAGGGAGCGCTTTGGAACGAGTGGTATCCATACATTCCCGAAACTGGGAAGAGTTTCCCAACCACATGATAGCTTTTTCCGTGGAATTCACCGAATATCCGGGAAAATAAAGGATTTAACCTCTAACAACCAACAACTATCCATAGAGTTGGGATTTGACCAAAAAACTAAGGAGTTAACAACCAACAGATATGGACAAAATATGGCGAAGTTGTTTTTTATTTGACACAAAAATCAGGAGCTACCAACCAACTAATCCCTCCCCTAATATTATGCATCCCCGAGAAACCTTGGTTTAGCATGGCCATGGGATTTAAACATTAATAAGCATGGGGTGTTCAATAGAAACAGGGGACGGGATTATGAATAACCCAGCCCTTCCATTGTCAGGACTGCGAAGAAGTGGAAGTTGTCATTGTTTCTTTGGCGCAATGTTTTAGAATGGGACCATCGGAATGGGGAACAAAGATTTTCTTAAGCGCTCAGTTAAGCATTCCACCTGCACTGGCTGCTCACCTGCTTACAATGTGTTGAGAAGGGGCATGTGCGGCATGATCCTGTGAGAAAATGTAAACTGGCAATAAGTCACCCATGAATTTGAAGCCTTCTAGTTACCCTCTGGTTATTTTACATAGCCATGGAAAATGGCCCATTTATAGATGAATTTCCCATTAAAACCTCCATTTATAAGGGATTTTCCATGGCTATGTTAAATAACCAGATGGTACCCCCCAATTCAGCTGTTCAAACCACTGATTGACTGTCTCATATCACGGTGGTGGAGCGACCTACCTTTGAATCCAGATTGTTTATGATTTGTCCAGATAGTGGGTTGTCCAAAAATTTATGATTTGCACCAATATAGCGAAAATACATTAAAATATCGAAAATAACTATTCGAAAATACAGATTTGAATAGTGCAAATGAAGTTTCAAGTTTTGGGGGTTTGAGGTGTATCCCATTTTTAGACTAGCCCAATCGATGTGCTGTTCAAAAACAGGACTTTGACCAACAAACACGGTGTAAGAAAATCTTTGCCTGCCTTTACATGTTCCATGTCTACATCCTTCCCAGAATTCGTGCAAGAGAAAATCCACAGGGAAAAGCGATTGTCGAGGTAAACACATGTAAACACCATGTTTTTTTCCGTAGATGTTCCTTGAAAAATCAAGCCATGTTACATCCCTCACCTCAGGGCTTTTTCAAGGTCCATGGTTTTCATATCCAAAAAAGTGTCGCAAAAAGGAAGAGGGCGATGAGCTGCCAGATGGCACCATTGACCTCAATGCGGATCACATCTACAGCCCCTGGGTTTAGACGCGAAAGTTTGGATCCATGGTTGGCTAAGGCTGCTAAGGCTAAGGGGGAAGAACCCACTACTGTAGAAGCTCCCAGAACTGCCTTTGCATGGTATATAAGTGGCTTTGCTGACTGCTCCGCATGGATGCCAACTTCAGGTGTAGCTACGTTTTTGTTTATATAACCCTTCATATCAATATCATGCTGATGGTTCCATGAAAAACTTCCATGGAAGTGCCTCCTTCCCCAGCAGAATCCCGGTCACGCCGACTCTAGCACTATCATCCCAACAAACATAGATCCTGCCAGATACGGAGTTTGGGAAGACTACTTTCCTCTAATAATGCCTCCAACAAATGGTGATTCTCACGGTCAATGTTAGTTGAGGTGGTGGTAAATATCAGGGGGAAGGGATTGCGGTGAACCGTTGTGTTGCGTCCGTTGTATCCTCCAGCCAGAGGTTTCAGCAACACGGGTAAGGACCCGATTTGGCGAATTTTCTGGGTGGATTCCACATGCTGACCCTGGCATGGAGGGGGCGGTTTAGGAAGGAAAAGGGGTATGGTGACATCTTCAGGGCGGCAGTTCGGAGTCCAAGTTGCATGAACAGAAGCAATGCGTCAGTGACCTGCTTCATGTGCAAATTGTGGCTTCAAATATGTCACGATATTGAAAGCAATATCTCCTTCAAGTTTTTCAGGTGTTTTGGGATAACTATCCTACCTCACTAGTCACTAGTTCTTTCCCGCTCCACTTCTTCAGCTGCATTCAGCTGCTGCGTTTTGCCAGGACCCTTTGTGCCATGTGTCTCGGCAGAATGGACAGCCTGCGTTCAGCAAATGGCCATTACAATGAGGAAAATCAATGGAAACGACGCCCAACCAGTGAATTTGGTGAGCTATAGGCCCCACATGTTTCACTTATGATCCACCCATGCCAGCTCCTTTGAGCCAAGGCATTTCCAGCCACCTTCACAGTTGGTGGTGTTAGCATCTTGGCTGCAGCGGTCATAGTGGGGCCCTGGTTTGTTCGAAAGGTGATGATGATGATGGTGATGATGATGATGGTGATGGTGATGGTGATGGTGGTGCTGATGATGATGATGATGATGATGGTGATGGTGATGGTGATGGTGATGGTGATGGTGATGGTGATGGTGGTGATGATGATGATGGTGATGGTGATGGTGATGGTGATGGTGGTGCTGATGATGATGATGATGATGGTGATGGTGATGGTGATGGTGATGGTGATGGGATGATGATGATGATGATGATGATGATGGTGATGGTGATGGTGGTGCTGGTGCTGGTGCTGGTGCTGGTGCTGGTGCTGGTGCTGGTGCTGGTGCTGGTGCTGGTGCTGGTGCTGGTGCTGGTGCTGGTGCTGGTGATGGTGATGGTGATGGTGATGGTGATGGTGATGGTGATGGTGGTGCTGATGATGATGATGATGGTGATGGTGATGGTGATGATGACCATGACCATGACCATGACCATGACCACGACAATGACAATGACAATGACAATGACAACGATGAATCGCTGTGTTGGACCAACCAATGACATGACAATGACTGACGACTGAGGTTTCCCCACCATGGAGCACTACTGGCAGGCCAGCTGCGGTAGGGTTCCGCTATAAAGACACCTTCTAGGTGAGGGTTGCCATTGTTTGCATTATTGTTTTTAGGCGATGTCCAAGTTTAAACAGCCACAGTAACCAGGGTCAACAAATCATGGTTAGCAGGGCCACCCCTATCTGATCCTTAACATTCCTTAACGCGATGTCGCAAACCACCATGGTTTCCAGCCGGAAACTGCCAGGCATCCCAGTTCCTGGGCGTCAATGATGACTTGGTGCGCAAAATCGCCGGCGCCTCCCTGGACGATGCTTTGATCCTGGCTGGGGGCAGCGCTGATGCTCGCAGCGACTGGCGGGATAAGAGACACGAAGCTTGGCGAAACCGAAGCGGTCTCGTGCTTCCCCGACGCTTGTAGCGGCAAGAGCAGGATGGCAAACAAAAAAGGCACATTAAGATTGGAGGCATCAAGAATGGAATGCAACCATCGCAAAAGTGTGGAAACGGACAAGCCAAAAAAAAAACATGTCAGTCACTATTTGTTCCCCACACGAGGTGTGTTTTTCCACCTGGACATCAAGTCACAACATCAGGGTTCTCTCGGTTATCTTCTTTTACGTGTTGTTTCTCTTCTGCGGCAGTACAAATGCCAAAAAGTTGCGGCTCAGGAACTCTTGCAGCAAGGCCTTGAGGCGAAGGCCGGAGCTACAAGATTTCCGATGTCAAGCTATGGAAAGATCATAGGAGATTATAGTGAAGAATAGTCGCGCAACATGCGTGGAAATGGCGAAAGTCATTGATGTGAAAGTTTGCCTTATCATTGATGTGAAAGTTTGCCTTCTCTGAAATTGTGTGTAAACGTGCTCTTTTTTTGCAACCCAACATCTCCAATCGAGAATATGTGGCCCGATGTTCCTTGGGAAAAAGGCTCACATTCGGGTGGATGGGCTGCTGATGGTGTTACAGTTCGTTTTTTGCCGTTCTTTTCATGGGCAGTGTTGATGTATGTTGATGTTTGCTGATGTCGCCTGGGAAGTTCCATGGGGTCCCTTCCCAGGCGGCTCAAAGTAGCACGTTCAAGGATGCGTTGCTGGGCACCGGTGACAAGACCCTGGTCTACTTGGATGCAGACCCTTGGGCTGGCATGATGGCGCCAGGTGGGATCGGGGGGTTAGACTGACTGAGCAGATTGGCTACAGGGGGGCATATTATATGTATATATTATATGTGTTTATTATTTATATATGTGTGTATATATATATGTGTGTATATATATATATTATATAGGTATATATATATTATATAGGTATATATATATTATGTAAAATCCACCCTGAAGCCTACTAGTGTGATGGACACTTGTTTTATATTTAATTACAATTAGTTTGATTATTTTTGCTGCTATACAAATGTGCAGGATGATGGAAGAAGTTACCTTGCGCCACCAACTGTTCAGTTGATATTCAACGGGATACACACAATGCTAGGTGCGGTTTTCCTTACTCTTCTGCAAAAGAAGTGCAGATACGGCATGTATGTGTGCATGCATGTAAGCTTCTTGAGACTAGGGACATGGGCAACGGTTTCGGAAGCGTCACTCACTGTCCAGAAAAGCGGCTTGGGGGAAACTATATGAATTTTCATCGTGTTCAGCCAGATCTTTCTAGGATAGATGCCCCTAGCTTACAGATGCAGGTGGTCTGGCTACGGGTCAGAACTATGTGGGGAAGGCAACCGCAGTTGGGCGTGACAGGAGGGAGCACACCATCCGCTCAATACAAAAAGATAAAAACATTGTAAGTTTTCATAACAGAGGGGGTGGCAAGGGACATGCTTGCAAAGCTGCAGGACTGCATTCGGGCAAGAAAATGCAAGAAATATCTCTATTTTTTTGTTTTTGGTCAAATCCCTGTATCTAACTTTTTTTGGCGGGTATTTTGTTGCAACCCTGCCCAGGGAACAGAGCCCACGCAGTAGCATCCCCACACACACCTTGGTGATTCCTGTGGCGCCGCCTCTGGCCACGGAAGGCGCTGATGGACCTTCGTACCAAGCTTCGGCCCTCGTGATGTTGGCCCACCCGTGGCAGCTGTGACCTTTCAAGCGGTGACACGGCAAAAGGGTAAGCAAAGGATAGCACAGGGCGGTGGTGGTTTCAAAAGCTTTGGGTTGCCTTTCCTTCTTGCATGTGGATGATGACCTTAAATTAATTGCGAATCACTATAATTAATTAAAAAGTGTGTCCTTTTGGGACGCGATGAGGCCACCAACCACTAGCCAGATAAGCATTTGCGCCCAGTCCAGGATAGGAAGTCGTGTGCGCCGTGCCCCGAAGTTGCTCGCATTTGAGGAACCACCATCTATATACGGTAAATCGTGCAGCTAAACCTCTCCATCCAGATCAACTTCCTCTGGACATGGGTTACCATGTCCAGTCCAGGGTGGAACGTCATGTTGCAGAAGCCTACAGTTCCAAGCAGGGTCGTGGGGGCGCAAGGTTTGGCTCCAGCATGATGGATAGATATAGTGTTTAGTCTTGCTTTCAAGCATTGCGGTCCAAGTGGTGTATGCACGCGCGTTTGTCTATGGGGCTTTGGAGGTCAAATATATTAGCATACACATGTGGGTCTTATCCATGCACGAGTTTTCAACAGCAATGGGGGCAACTATTCTAGACATGTCCAAACAAGGATTGCAGCAATACCAGCCTCGTTCATGGAGGTTCGGCGAACCTGCCGGATCTATGCTTTTTGCGGCGAGGGGCCCACTTTGGGCATAAATTCGGGCTCACTTGGGGCATAAATTTGTCAGGTTCACTTGGGGCATAAAATGGGCTCACTTGGGGAGGGTCTTACACAACTTGTGCAAATGTTATTTAGAGTCGCACTCTTGCCAGTTGGGTTTGTGTTCGGTCCAACTTCTCAAACAGCCGCCGTGTGCGCTGCCATGTGCTGATATACAACATTTGCAGGTGTCCTTTTTCCTCAGGTTATTCCATGTTTTCCAGCCCCAAATCGTTGCAACATCCAGCAATAGAGCTGCGCTGCGCCTGCCATGTCCAGCGGATTCACGGGAGCCCGCGTGAATCAAAAGGATACCAAGCAGAAAGAGTTCAGCACCGTCAATAAGGAGTCGAATGGCTGTGAGACCGAGCCGAATGAAGCCGAATGAAGCCACCATTCGTCGTGTGAAAAAAGTAGGGCGCCTTGTAGAATTTTTAGAATGCTGAGCAGTGCTGATATGAAGCATGACCATACCATCGATTGCTCAAGGGAAGCTTGAGCAAGGCATTGTGAATAGACATGGCAACACGCATTTCACTTTGAAATCACCTTTTCAGCAAAGGATTTGGGGTTGGTGGCCCCAAGGGGATGATTCAACGATTTGTGGTGATGGCAAGCTGGGTGTTCGGATTTGAAGAAGGAAGTATCGGGTACCCCTGGTTGTGCACATGTTTGAGAATCCTAGCTGGTGGTGGTGACAGAGTAGAACGGGTTGGAAACCGGAGGGGTTCCATCCGACCGCCGGTGGGAGGGTGCCCTGGCAGGATGGCAAGACGGTCTGGGAACCGGGGCTTCCAGCTTTGGTCACTTCCCGGCGCCAGCATCGACCTCGACCTGCCGCGGGTGCTGCAGCTGCCGTGGAGGATGCCGGGGGGAAGGGGGAGGTGAGGCAACAATTGATATTAATGGATTGCAGCCATCTTCAAGCCATTTTGTGGATTGGATGGGCTTACCACAAGTCCAGGGGAAGAGAAACATGAAGAATTGGGCGGAGATACCCTTCAAAACATGCCGCGACCCGCTAGGATGTTCCTCCAGTGTCGTGCGACCTGAGACTGATCTTGAAGATGTCAGCATCCAACAAGGCCAGTTGGTTCCACGCGCAACGGTTGGGCTTACGCCTGAAACTTTGTGCTTTGCAAGGAGCCGTGAACCGGTTTTAGCAGCATGAAGCATCCGCGAGAACAGTTGACAATGTGGATTTCGAAACACATCTTGCAGAAAAGCAAAGCCAGAGTCGGAAACATGGCAGAACCTGCAAAGCTAGCTGGTTCATAGCTGATACCCGTAGTTCTTCTCATTCTTCTTGAGTACCCCATCAATGGCCCAAAAATGCTGCATGTGTTCTGGTGCAAAGAGTGCGTGTTGTGTTCTTGTACCAATGGCCCGGTCACTTTGATTGCGTTTTAAGCTGCATGGCCCCCGCCATATTTGCAAATTACAGTCAGGTAAAGCAAGACAGAATTCCAAAGATCCCACCACATAGGATTTTCCCACCATATCTGCAACCCTCCATGCGGTTGCAAAAGTCGAGGGAGATTGGCTGGAAAAGGCTCTGAAAGCCATGATGGCCGGCAAGACCAAGGTGCAGGACGACATCCTCCGTTCCGAGGGCGTGATGTTTGTCCAGGTATTCCGGGTTTCAAAGAAAATCATGATCTCCAAAAATGCGCCCGTAAAAGATTGATATTCTTAAGCATGGCATGTCTGAAATTGCCATGACATTAAACCAAACACGACACCCATTGGCAAACTGACAGTGGTCCATCGCAAGCATGGCAATTTTTCCTTCTTTGCAAACCGCTTTGAAAATGACCGAAAAATTTGGTTGCCATGTCAGTTTTCTGCCCCACCTGAAGCAAGCTATCAAGACATCGCAACATGGCCGCAGGATGTCTTCAACATCGTGACCCACCCAAAGTTTGCTTCCGGCGTGTCGGAAAAGTATGGAAAGCGCCACTTGGACTTGATTTGAACATTTGAGCTGGGCACAGCTGGCAGTCTGCTTTATCCAGCACAGCTGGGCAAACGCAGCTTAAAGTGCAGTAATTGGGAATTCAGGTCAACGGTGCTTGTAGGCTCTGCCACCAAACTGATTGGCCCAACATTGATTTAGGCAATTGCCGACGAACTGGCGGGAATGATTACTGTACCCCATGATATTTGCAACCTTGCAGGGTTGACGCGGGTTAGGGCTGATTAACCGCGTCCATGCTCACAGAGCCATTAGAACATATTGGTAGCCTGCTGGCCAAATATGGTTTGTAATCCCTTTGTCCTTTGCGCCCTTTTTCAGGAATGTTTCAAATGGTGACTGAGAACATGGACCAGTTCTCCGACAAGCAGAGGTTGACTCTCTCGAGGCCCGTTGCAAGAGCAGGGGATTTGGAACGCGCCGAGGCACGCTAATAGCCTTGGCTGTAGACCGGGCACCCCCACTGCGCAACTTCTTGGAAGGGAATCAAGCAACTCGTTTATCAACATCTTTAGGTGAAGGTTGCAAGTTCAAGCTTGTCTCCGTCCCCTTATGTATGCAAGTGCATCCTTCAAATATTGAGATGTTTCCCTCAGTGCTACTGCCACAAAAATTGCATACTTGAGCTACTCCACCTCAGGTAGATGGAGGGAAGGACGGAGGGATGGATAGAGAGGCAGAGAAGTAGGCAGGGAGATTGACCAGGAGATAGATCGGCAGATTGCAGTTGATTGATTGGTAGACAGACAGACGGACAGGCAGGCAGGCAGACAGAGAGGCAGACAGGCAGACAGGCAGATTGATAGATACATGGATGTATAGATAGCATGGACCAGCATGGATAGGCAGATAGTGAGAGAGATAGAGAGAGAGAGAGGGAGAGAGTTAGAAAAAAAGAGAGAGCGCAGCGCAAGAGATGGATATGTTGATTGAATGATATTGAATGCCTGAAAGGGTGGCTGGCAATTAGGCAGGCAAAGGAAGAGTGGAGCAAAACATGGCAGATAGGAGCCATAAATAGGCAGGCAGGTAAATCGACAGCCTGAATGATTGACAGATCGACTGGCGGACACCAACAGACAGGTGGACAGAAGGAGAGAAAGAAAGCGAAAAAAAGAAGAAAAGGAAGGTAGGCAGACTGACAGCAAGCAAGGAAGCAAGGAAGACAAGAAGGAAAAATGCATCAAAACAAGAGAAAGATGGAAGGAAGGAAGGAAGGAAGGAAGGATAGGTGAGCAGATGGATAGTGGGACAGACATGTAGACAATTTCCCGTTTGCATCTCTTGACTCACCCGCTCCAGTGCTTTTTCCAACCCAAGATCCAATCACTGAGCCAATCGCTGCAGCGGGGCTGGGTTCAGGTGTAAGCTGGCCTCGGGCGATGCCAAGGAGGACTCAGAAGACGAAGCCAAGATCAAACGCCGGCGCAGGTGCCGTGCGTGGCCATGGGGACCATGGCAGCTGGTCGTGGCCATGACAATACACCTGACTCAATGTTGTCTCGGGGGGAATTTGTCAGCTTGGATGCGGGGTTCCATGTTCAAAACACGCCCTTCAATTTCATCACCTGTGTTTCCAACCCTGCGCCCCAAAGATGCAACCTGTTTCTTCTTGGTGATCTACAGTAACCAATAAGCTTGACCATACTTCCTCAGGCAAGCAACTGGATATGCCCCCCGAGCCGTACCCTCGTATTTTTTCTTCATGTTTATTTGGTAGGCTTTTGGGCCCGTGGGACGGTTACCTTGTTTTTCAGAGCCTACTCTGTGGTTTGGGTTTGCAGTTTCAGAACCAACAGTGACTAACAGCTAAGCATTGATTCCGATTTTTTGGCGAGGACCGATCAACCCCGATTGGTACCCCACCCCTGGGTAGGACCCATGTGCCATAATGTGTCATAATGTATCAAGATGTGTATGATGTGTCCCAGAAAGATGCAAAGTTTCATCATTCCCAGGTGTCCATCTAGTTGTTTTTTGTCGGTTAAAAAGATCAAAACCCTCAAACCAAACAGTGTTGTTGATCCGATGGTCGGACTGTTTTGCCCGCCCAGGAGCCGTTCCAGGAGCCATGCCAGGTGCTGCCAAGTTTTGTCCTTGTTTCTGGTTAGCTGAATGATTGTTTAAGGGGAGGGCCTGGTTGTGCTTATTGAATTTTATGAGTTTACTCGGCGTTTTCTGGCTGCTGGTTCTTCATGAGTTTCTGATCCTTGGACACAATGTAAGTCATGGTGAAATCAGCAACCGTTTTCGAATGTTTTCGTTATGCGTCGCTCCTTGCTTGGGATGATACCCGTAGGGAGGATTTCCAGTGAATGATTTTTTGGGAATGAGCTGCGCAGCCACAGGGCATGATCATACCATGCATTTGCGTAGGTGACTGTTATGAACAACGTGCCACTATTTGCTGGTCAATCTCCATTTTGCCTGCGTGCCTCCCTTGCTTTTAATTTGATTATGTATATATATATAATTATATATATATATACACTTTGACTAATTAAGTTGTTTCAATAAAATTGCAGGGGGGGCCCATTTCTGCGGCTTTGGTCTTGGCATTTTTGGTAGCAAAATCTCACCTTTCGGCGAAGTTTCAAGTCTGGAAGGTGATACTGTCGGTTTTTTCCGGTTTGCCTGGACAGGTCGACAACAGCCTCACCTCCTCGTTGGGATCCTAAAAGGGATGCGAGGGCGGCCGCAGGCAATGCGGGCTACAAATTGGCTGGCTGTTAGCTTCAAATTAACCAGATGATTTAGGAAGGAACCAGGTGACTATATATAATTATTAAGGGGATCATGCAGGCTGTTGCCCCCTCCAACGTTTGAAGGGTTATTTCGTGCTGAGTCAACTGAGCCACTGCCGGCTCTTGGACAGGTTGCTTCAAGCATGTGACTCGATCTCCAAGTAACCGTCGCCCTAAGATTTAAAATTAACAGATCCAGCACTAAGCCAAAGTTTTTTTGGGAGTGTTTCTGGTAAGCACGCGATTGAGTCTTTAGTGTTTGATACCTTTGGTGGCCCCCAGTGACCTGACCCAAATCCAAACCCAAAGTTCTAGTCGTGCAGAGAGCAAAAAAAAACGTGTTAGTTGCAAGATTCTTAGGTTGCAGGCTTTGGCACAGGTAACAATGTAGAAAGGCGGGTGTTTTGACAAGTAGAGTGCGAATTGCCCAAGATTACAACAACACGGTTGCATGTGCATAGCGGCATAGCGAAGGGTCTAGTTGCAGGATGTTGCAACCAGGTACCATAAAGTGGCAGGTGGCATGACAATCAGCAACTTGTCTTTTGTCTTGGCCAATTTGCAGCATAAGCACGGTGTAGAAGTCACCTTACTTAGGCTCGCTGCTAACAACTAGCTACTTTTTTAAACATGACCACTGCAGTCGTGGATATTGATAGCGCCTGGCAATTGATCAATGGCGCCGTGGCAAAACCATAAAAAGCTGGTTGTGGTCTAACTACCGGAATGGTTTCCGTCGATTTCTTCATACAACCATATACAGCCCCTAGAATCACAATAGTCAATAAGCCATCTACACATGCTTGGTGGTTGTCTTGATAGTGTTGCCGCTTGCATAGGTTTTGCTCCTCAAATCCCTGCTTTGGGTAGACTGTTTGACTATCTCCGCTAGCCTTGCTCCAGCTAACGATTTCAGGCCCACAGTCTGGAAATCCACAGCAGGAGGAGCCCGTGGATTTTACATGGGGGACTCAGAAATTGAGATTGTATATATAGAGCATCACAAGAAAGAAGTGCGAAGCTCAGATTATTATATATCTTATTTGCCCTTTCGAAACTAAGGTTATCACCGACAAAAATGATTATCTGTGCTTGCGCCAACAACAAGATTCCTTCCACCATTTTTTTTCGCGTGCGGCCAGCTGCGTATTTTCTGAAGCATTGTGAGAACAAAAGGAGAGACAAGTTGCGTGCAACTGATTGTCACTGAAAAAGCTCTTCTGGCAGAAACTATTTTTTAGATCCCCCTTGACTGTACCTGTATGGAATGGAAGAACCCATGCCCCGTATGAAATGGAAAAACCAACATCATTTCATACACGGCCCATCTTGGAAAAAGGGGCAAAAAACCCTTAAATTTTGGTGCCATGTTACACCCCTCCATTTCATACAAAACGATGGTAATTCCATTACATACAGCTGCATTTTTCTTTGGAATCATTAGTCCCAAAATCGGCATTTCCATAATATAAATGTTGTTTGCTATTTTTTGGAAGGTTCCAATTTGAACACTTACGGAAACTTGGAGATCTGTTAATCAAATGGAAGTTTCTTTCAGCGATCGATGTCTTGAAAATGAACCACTGAATGTTTGAAAAGTGATTGTGGAAAAACATATATATATATATAAAAGATTGTGGATAATAACCACAAATAACCCACATAACCCATAAAACAACATATAATCCATATAACCAAGTATAAACGTGACATTTCTCATTTTCTCGTTGTTTCCCCCTGTTTGGTTACCCGTTGTGTTACCCTGTTGTTTTGTCCCGGTGTGAATCCCATCGTGTTGCCCCGTCCCTGCCGGGTCGAAGTCCTCGAGCCATAAGAAGTGTATAAAATGGATCAATCATGAAAAAGTCCAGTGTTTGAAACACGAAATACAGAAACAATAGAAGATTATCCATTTTATACACCGAAATGTGGGGTAAATCTGTCCAGATTTACACCACATTTCGGTGTATAAAATGGAATAATCATGAAAAATCTAGTATTTGAAACATGAAATACAGAAGACGCTCCATTTCATACAAGGGGAATTTCACAAACACCTATGTTGTTTATAAAATGGATCGTTCTGGTATGTTAACGTGTCCG
>CAMXCT020000147.1:178071-203584 GCA_947184155.2 Cladocopium goreaui | reverse complement strand
TGGGTAAACCTATTCTACCTAGAGCATCATAGAGCATATTGGTCTATGAATATATAATAATATATATATATATATATAGTATGTGTATTGCATACATAGATATATACAAAACTCACATTGGGGATCATTGGGGTATCTAACCATACCTAACCAACGAAATGATGAATCTCATCATGGCGATATTCAACAAGAATCGTCGTGTTGAAGCCATGACAAAAAGTTGACGGCTCTGCTCGTAATGTGCTTGCATTGCCGTATTGCCTTGGCATATGGAAAAAAAAACATGTTCATGTATTTTCATAGTAGCAGAACCTATAGTTGAACACTAGATCATTTAGTCTCTTTGGCCCACCGAAACACGAAAAGCCTTTCACCTCTACCGGAAGCCACCGCGAGCTGTGACCTCCAGGTTCTCAGCTGTTGCGAGCGAAGATCGATATGCAGCATCCCAACATGAACATGAGAGATCCACCCATGTGTCTTGGCCAACAGACATGTTGTGGGGATTGGTGGACCCGGAAGTTGGGTGGGCTACCAGACATGGCGACATGGCAAACGGCGATGTGGATTTCACCAGGAAGAATGGTATCATAACGGATATACAAAAGACGATTGGTTGATGATCAGTTTTCTTGCTTTTCTAACCTATAACATAGGTTTTATATGGTTTAATATGGTTTAATATGGTTTAATATGGTTTAATATGGTTTTATGGATGTTTATGGTATACAATACATCTCCAATTTTTGGGATACGGGAGATTCCTGTGGCCGGATGGCCATCCGGCCATCCAGTTTTTCTTATGGGATTCCCTATGGGATGGACCAAAAACCAGCAAAAACCCTGGTCTTTGACCATGGCATGACTTTTTGCGTGTGTTTGAAAAAGGGGATTGCCTTTCTGATAGGGAAAAAATATGAAAAAGTTAAGGATTTGCAATTAATTTGGGTTCAATTGCAATTAATTTGGGTTTGGTTTTTTGAATATCCCTTAGGCTTTTGATTCCATGTAATTCTTGGATTTTCATCCACATGCACACCAAATGTTTAGAGGTATTGGAGAAGCCCATCAGCGGTCCATGTGTTTGACAGAAGGGATACTGTGAGCCCCACGCGTTTCTGAATCTTGTTGTTCTTTGTCAAATTGAATTCACAATCCCCGCAGACACAAATGAAGTGACTTTTAAGTGCGCCTACAGAATAAGTGGTAATTAGTAGACCCAGCTCCACTGTGCGATTTGATTTCACATATCACATGCAGGGACTCAGCTTCAGTAAATAGGACTGGTATATTGCAGGAATCCTTTCGGATCCGGACCCGGTGGGCCACCAGCAAATCCCCACAAAAACAACGAACAAAACGCAAACAGCGAGGGAAGATAGTCACATGTGGCCCAAAGTTTTGTCTTTTTGATTTTCTTTACTGCATTTTCCGCGCGTTTGGGCTCCCAGTGGTTTTGGATCGTGGAGTAATTTTTGAATTGTCACAAGACGCGCAAGACGCCCAATTTCACCGGGTTTGTTTGATTTAATTATGTGACTACTTGCCTTTGATAACTCGGTGGTGTTTCTCACATGCTTGACACACCCCGCATGGACATATTGGCTGCATGTTGTGTTCCAGTGTTTGTTAAGTCACTGGAGGAGCTTTTTTACTTGTTCGGTAGGAAAGCAAAATTGCCTGACAAAAAATATGTAACTGTTTCCTCAAAACGTGCCAAATACTCTTGCCAACATGAGTGAATTGGACTGTGGTCTCTAGTTTCAACCGATTGCAGGCGCACACACACACAGACACACACACACACAACCACGTGGCAGCAAAGTGGCAACAAACCCATATCTATATTTTATTGAAAGGACGTATGTATATATGTGTATATATATATACATATCTCATATATCATATTTATATATATATATACGCAAACGCGATCATATTTGCAAATATACACATATATTATGTATGTTTGTGTGGTGCTGAAACTTTTCGCACATGAGGTACATTTTGCACCAATTTTGTTCAGGGTGTAATGACTGTGGTGAGCTGCTTTTCCCGTTTTTGTACTCTCAAAGAAGTATTGAGCCGATGCTGCCACGGATTTGAAGACTCTGCGCTAGGCTACTTCATGCTATTTTTCTGCTTATGCAATAATTCTTGCACACGAGTGTAATGTTCTTTGAGGAAAGCAGTTGTCACTTCATACACTATTTAGGCACACAGTTTGAAAAAACGCCAACCATTTTCAAAGAACACACTTTCTGCAGGAAAGTGCAGCATCACTTTCAGAGACGGCAGCAACTCCGTGACAAGAGTGCAGTAAAGACCAGCTTTCAATGAGTCTTTCAAGATATACAGTATCCACACAGATAAAAAGCAGAGTGTTACCTTTCAAATTCAGTCCTTTGACATACAAGTCTGTTGCCATATGCAGTAGATATTGTTTCCAAGACAGTCCAGTTTCTTCCCTTGAGAAGGTGCAGCATATTCTTTAGATATAATCTCTCAACATATCATGCGCATTGGTAAAAGCGTGCCGCTTGCTTGTAAGAGAGTGTCGCATCGCTGTGTGCAAAAAAATGGCTAGAAGAGAGCAGCATTTCTGTGAAAAGAACGCGGCATTTCCTTGAACATGATGCAGTCTATATTGCTTTGAGTTCAGGGAGCCCTCAAAATGTGCGGCATTCTTCCGAAACGACAAGCATTCCTCCGAAACCAAGCGCCATCCCTTTACTAAAACCTCTCCCGTAAGAAATATATATATATATAATTATAAATAATTAAATGCATATACATGTAAATGATGTACATATATGCATATCATACATATATCATACCTCATATATATATATATTTATTTATGCAACTGTTCCATGGATTTTTGAAAAACACAATATTCCGCTGATAAACAATGTAGTAGCACTTTATGCAATTTTACCCTTGGGAGAGTTCTGGATTACAATACTTCTTTGAAAGAGTACCATTGACCACATGTAGGCATGTTTTTTCAGGAAACTTCTTGGCAAAGAAGTTGAGAAAATAAGTTTTAAAAGATAATGGCGGAAAGATTGTTCGTGTGAAAATAAGGGCCGCACCTCTATTGCTCATTGGCTATTGCGTTCGCACTTTTTGCCCTGAGAAACCCCCAGGCAAGCATTGCACTGGGACTGGTTGGGGCATAATCGTTGGGTTGTCCGACTTAGTTGATGAGTTTCCAGCTCATCAAGTACCGCAATCTCATGAGTATCCCATATACTGACTATAGTTTATTTCATGCTCATTAACGGGTGGAATCTTTCCATCGTTTGGTGGAGGTGGGTACTTTAAGCGTTGGGGATTCCAGCGAAATTGCAATAAACCCAAATATATAGCAATTCAGAAACATCGATATGGTAGATCTTGGGTTGCAAAAATGTGAACCTGACTTCCACCAAAGTCGTTTGACTTTGGTAGATCTTCAAATGCAAAACCAAATATGGTAGATCTTGACCCTTCAAAATGTGATAGCAAGATCTACCATATTTTGCTGGGATAAGGAACATCTACCAAAGTCAAACGACTTTGGTAGAAGTCAGGTACACATTTTTGCAACCTGACTTCTACAAAATCTTGTTTTTTTTCAGACCAAAATTGTTGCTATTAATTTGGGTCTGCGATTGCCCAATTTTCCACCAAAGTCGATCGACTTTGGTGGATAATTGGACCCTAATTAATAGCAACAATTTTCCAATCAATTTTCAGGACTTCAAGTGGTAAGATTTCTGAAGGGTGTTTGTGATCACTAACCCTGCCAAACATTGATAACAATTTTGAGGACCATGATTGCCCCATATTGCTCCAATATTGCTATTGTAGATCCTGATTTTTGGTCGATCCAACCCAACTAGACAAGCTACACAATGGGATGCCTACTGACTGCGCTGCACATAGCCTCACAGAATTCTTCTGTGCAGGCCTGTGATGCGACTGACCATGTTGAGCAATTTTCAAACATTACATGTGCTTCCATCCAGAGTTTCACTTGTTTTTGATTTCACGGCATGGGCTCGTATGGACACTTATACGGCTAGCCACTACGTGGCTAGGCCCCCAAGACCAAAGTTATGGAGCAAGTCTGTATGAAGGTGAGGTGTGCCCTTCCAAATTGCAATATTTCTTGACAAAAAACATCGCAGCCAAAGCTACCACTTGCTTGAGAAGGCGTCGCGTTCGCATAAAGTGCATGTCCATGAACAAGTGCAGTATTCATTGCACGTCCATTTCTCAAAAAATAGGGCTTGCTCAAGAAGTGCCATATTCTTCAAGAACATGTAGTGTTTACATCAGAAAGTACCGCCAACAAGTGGCACGCTGTAGTCCCATACAGCAGTCTTTTTGAGAAGTTGGGTGCCTTCAGAAAACACATTGTTTCTTCAGATCAACGCAGCATAAATGCAGTATATCAGTATGCTATGAGGTGTGTCTTTTTGCATTCTTTTCCAAAATTCAAGATCCTCTGCGAAGGAGCAGCCTCAACATTGAGAGCCTATGTGTACAACGCAGCGTTTCTCCAAAGGGGTATCTGTATCCTTTTTAGAACGTATAGCTCCATAATTATGCGCAGCATTCCTTTAGTGCAGCGCACATACACACATATACGAAAGAAAGAGAGAGAGAGATATATATATATAATTACATCTATACATATGTAGTGTCATAATATATAATTTTGACTTACCAGGGGCAGCATTGCAGGCAAAGCAAAGTTCCGTTCAGAGAGTGTCAATTCTCTTAAGGTGTTGGACTTGGAGGCTTTCGTTCAAATGTGCTATATTCCTTGGAGGGGAGGTGCCAACCATCAAGGAAAACAGAGAGCATTCCTAAATACATATTTAAATGTGGTTCATTCCAATCACATACAAGGGCTAGAATAAACACAATGTGATTGTTGCAAAGTGCAATATCCATAAAACTGGAAGTTGTGTATAGCGCCCTGTACCTATGTTTAGGTTGTTCCAGGAACCTGTAAAGGTTTTGGAGCAATCTTCACTGTCAATCCTGTACTTATGATTTGTTCTAAAGGTGGTCCCGATCTTACACTATGTAGTTCCAGTGGTTTCAACATTGAACATTTCCAAACGAAACATCGGACAATCTTCAATCAATCCCTTACTTTCACTTTTTTGGGGACCGTCCAGGCTTTTATTTTACTCTTGAGTTTCAGTGGATCAAAGATCGAATATTGCCAGGACAAAGGCTTTGAGGGACACTTTCACCTTAAGTTTTGAATCCAGTGAACTTAAAGTGCTTGACAGCTCTTGAAGAATGTTCATTATACAAGGGATAGAATATTAGCAGAAAAAATTGGGAGAAGTCTTGCAGTATTTTTTTTTAAAAAGATACTTAACATCCATGAGCGGCCTGATTTATGCTATGTAGGGGATTGAATATTTCAATGAAACTGTCGTAGAATCTTGAATTTTCAGCGTAGCGAGCTTCAATGTGCTTTTAAGTCCCTATACATGGCCGAATGTACGTTAAGCGCAGGATTTAAAATCTTATAGCTTATGTTGAATTATGTTGAAACAATACTCTATCTTCAAGCTATTGGAACTTGAAAGTAGGTCATTTCAATCCCCTAAATATCCAAAAATAAACAATTTGGTTGCATGCGCTTTACCTTAGTAAGACAAACAAATCTGACGCAGAAAGGCCGCCAAGAGAATCGCATATATTTCTGTATGCATGTAAAAATATATATATATATTATTTAAAATTATATATGTATATATGTTATACCGACAAATATGTATATAGTCTATATGAGAGAAGTTTTTTTGATGTCCAACGCTGATACTGAGGCCCAAGACAAAAAATATCTATAATTACATTTACAATATGTGTGTATCACACTGCAATGCCAATTATATCTGCACATGAAGATCAACATCACATATGTCAACATATATATATATATATATTTGATCTACATGTCCCAAGGCACATTCAAAAAAACAGACCCAAATTAATCGCAATTGAACCCAAATTAATTGAAAAAGGCATGGGATTTTGGATATTTTGGCCTGCCCCGATTTCAAGAAACTCTGCCCTGAGGAACTAAATTTGAACAAATGCAAACTGCGGGAAGATGAATTCAGGCTATGCAGGTCTGACTTTGGAGGGGCGTGAACATGCTGGTGAGCATCCAAACTGGCTGTTCATGGATGCTCATGCGCAACACATACTCTATACATAAAATTGTTCTAGGTTCTGGTGCAACCCCATATCATGAACCTTGCTTTGTTTACTTGGTAATTTTCTGGCGAATATCCATTTGCTTTTACCCTTTCAACATGTTTCTCAAGGGCTCACATGGTAACGTGCTTTGAATCCGGCTGAGGTACCGGATTCGTTTCAGCAGTCACCACAGAAGCGGTGACAAGTGGAAGGCACGTTTGACGGGACCCGCACTACCAATGTATATAGGTCAAAGGGGGGTTCTTGAAATAGGGGACCCCCAAAATCATCCAGAAAATGGTGGGTTGAAATAGGAAAACCATTGGTTTGGATGTTCCGCATTGCAAGAGACCCCCTCATTTAAGGATTAGATGTTTTCATTTGGAGATTTGACCAATACAAATGGTGATTCAGCCAACAAATAGCGATTTTAGCCAACACAATGCGGTGAAATCGACAAATTGGGACGGAATTGGCCAGTATGGCTCGCCACTCACTTCCCTGGGTTTACGGGATGCAAACAGCAAAGGTGAAACTCAGCCGAATACATGGCTCGATGATGAGGACAGCTTGGATCCATTCACTTTGGAGGATGTTCAAAAGAATCGGAGCTCATGTGGCCTCGGCGATGCAGGTAAAGAAGTGATGACTTCATGTGGCTGCGGCCACGCCAAACTAGTTGCTGGTAATGGTTTAGTAGGAAAATTCCACAGAATTGGGACCATTTATGGGGTGTTTAATATCAGGGTGATGGGATTAATATGGATTAATATGGATTAATTAAATATGTTAATATTCTTCTCCTGTCAGACTAGTCTCTCTCACTTGGAACACTGGAACTCCCACAAGTTGAGCCACAATAGCTTGTTCCTGGGGTCAAGCAGATGGTTTGCAAATGAACGGCGTATGTGCCATCGCTGCGCGTCATTTTTTGCAGATTGCAGCCTCCGGATGACATGTTTGTGGTATCAAACAATCTGATATCAGAGTGCTTGGTATGTTGGCCTATTGATAGATTTATCATGATTTATCCATAAAGATCATAAACCACGATGTACCTCAGTTTGATTCAGTTTGTTCGTTTATCGTTTTCCCACTGCTTGATTCATCAAAAAATTGGGACCCTCCCAATTTCACACAACAATTTTGGGTATGTGAGAATAGCAACAAAGACCACATACCAAACTCACATGGTTTTGGTGAACATGGCCAAGTTGCTTTCGGTTGGATATATCAGTTTATAGAGATAACATAACCAAAAATTCACTGCAAAGGAGTTGTAAAACCTAAAACGAGAATCAGTTTTAGAAGATAAACATGTTCTCAAATATTTCAGATGCCATTTATGGATACTTAATGATACATATATATATATATACACATATGATAGAATAAGTGTTCCAAGACGGTGTATTCACGGCCGCCAGGTCTATCCGATGTACGACTTTGCGCACGGCAACGAGGATGCCATCGAAGGCGAGTGGCACAATGTGGCACATCTCGATGGAAAAAAAAAATGGTGCCATAAAAATGCGATAAATCTGGGTAAACAGATTGGATCAATAGTGGTTAATATATACCCTCTGGTTATGACTAACATAGCCATGGTATAGATGGCCCATTTATAGATGGTTTACCTATTAATAGCATGGTGATTTTCCATGGCGAGCTGTTAAATAAGCAGAGGGTAATGGTTAGAAGTGGTTAAAAATGGTGATTGGTAATTGGTAATTAATGGTTATTAAAAATCTTGGTAAATTGAACAGTTCTGGCCCGAAATACCAGATATAAGTACAGAAGTAACCCCATTTATAGAATGTATAATCCCATAGAAATAACCAGTTATAACTAATAAATGACCATAACTGTAGTGACCTCACTGGAATTATGATTAGTAACTAGCTAGTCAGGGGCAACTATCCCAAAATAGCTTTATTTCAGGTTAGTGAATAAATACATTTGTTTCAGATAAATTGGTAAATCAACCAACGTGTGTTATAGAAATCTTGCATGGACATCCGAGTGGGTTAACCTTTGGCAAATCTAACCTGGCGATTGGTTCTTCATGGGAACATATATGAAAATACGTTGGAAAGTCATAAATGGAGGAATTGTCAATTGCCAGGAATACCGAAAGGAAATTCCATGGGTTTGCTCAAGATGGGCCGATGATGATGATGATGATGATGATGATGATGATGATGATGATGACCATGATGACCATGATGACCATGATGACCATGATGACCATGATGACCATGATGACCATGATGACCATGATGACCATGATGACCATGATGACCATGATGACCATGATGACCATGATGACCATGATGACCACGATGACCACGATGACCACGATGACCATGATGACCATGATGACCATGATGACCATGATGACCATGATGACCATGATGACCATGATGACCATGATGACCATGATGACCATGATGACCATGATGACCATGATGACCATGATGATGATGATGATGATGACGATGACGATGACGATGACGATGATGATGACGAGATGATGATGATGATGACGACGACGACGATGACGATGACGATGATGATTGTGATGATGGTGATGCTGATGATGATGATGATGATGATGATGATGATGATGATGGTGATGGTGATGATGACGATGATGACGATGATGGCGATGATGACGATGATGACGATGATGACGATGATGCTGACGATGACGATGACGATGACGATGACGATGACGATGATGATGATGATGATGATGATGATGATAATGATGACGACGACGACGATGACGATGACGATGACCATGTTGATGATGATGATGATGATGATGATGATGATGATGATGATGATGATGATGATGATGATGATGGTGATGGCGATGATGATGATGACGATGATGATGATGACGACGACGACGGTGATTGTGATGGTGATGGTGATGATGATGGTGGTGGTGGTGGCGGCGGGGCATGGATCTTGAGTTGAAGCGCTATGTATGTATCTCGACAGCTTCTCTATGAAGAAAATAAATGCCAGCTGATTTGTTCATAGCCCGATGCTTTCTGGTGGCACACAATTTTCACGAAAATCGATTTGTGTTTACAGAATTTTCACGAAAGATTGAAAGAAGAGGTGGTTCCCAGACAAGCTCCTCCAGTCCTGCAGAAGGCATTTCCAAAACAGATATTTGTCAAGCAATTGACCAAATCGTGCGAGAGGAATTTTTGCATGCTCAAGTGAGTTTGGTTGACCAGAAGAAGTTAAGTTTCCGAGAAACAAGTACCTGCGGGCTTGTGCATGAGGAAGTTGGAAGATTTTCCCATTACTTTGGAAAGGTACGGAAGTACGCTTAAAGGATTTGATCATCCACAGCGAAGCAATACCCTGGACACACCTTGGTCTACTGGAGGTTAACCATGATGGGAACTTGTTGATCTCCCAATGAGGAACCCTTCTTTTTTGGTTTTTGGCCATAGAAGGATTCAACATATTTTTTGGCTTAATACCTGTCGAGGTCTGATCATTGTTTGTTACGTGCACCATGAAAATCCATGAAATACTTGTATTATCAATTATCAATTATTATTATCTTGGTTCCTTTCCTTTTGATCACCGAACATCTTGGATTTGCTGCGCACAGCTCCCCTTTTTGGCACAGTTCGGATGTTTTTTGACCGGCGGTTTCAGGTGTCACGCACTCCATTTGCACCTTGGAATTTGAGAACCACCGGGCCTTGTACGACTGGTTCCTGGTGCCTCGGAATAGCAGATGTCTGGGGATCATGGGGCGACATGTGCTGGGACTATAGAACTACCTTCAACCAATAATGGTGAGTAGATAGGTAGATAGGTGGTTAAACATCCCAGTATTTATAGGATTTATAGGATTATTATTTACCATCACAATGTGAAATTTGGGGATTGTGGAAAATGGATGAAAATGGATTGAAAATGGTGGGTTTATTGGGCAAAACATGGCAAATACATGTATTTTTGTGGTGATGAAACCAACCATTAATAGGGATAAACAGGAATTATATTATGTTATATCCCATAGGATCCATGTATACTATATATGGTAACATTTACCATCAATATACCCCCAATGTTAGCATATATACCATACATGGATCCTATGGGTATAGTAATGGGAAATTTGCGAGGATATGTGATATAAATACAAGAGACGGGTTTGTTTGCAAATGTTGTGAATCCCGAAAAAATTGGAGGATCGCTATCAGCTCTCCTAAATTTTAGAATAGATGGCGGGTATTCCCCAATTTTTGGGCAATGCCATTGTGGCATCACATTTTTATGCAGAAGAGGTCTTTGCCGATGGTAAAAGATGCCCCCAAACCTGTATGCTGTTGTGTAGAATTGTACCTAGAAAATCCTAGAAATGTATCAGATGCAGTTGTTGCTACTTGGATGGTTTTTTGTTACTTGTACCCTCTGGTAAACTAACATAACTATGGAAAATCACCATTTTTAGTGGGAAAACTCACTATAAATGGCCATGTTCAATAGCTATGTTAGTTTACCAGAGGGTAGTATATTAGTGTTTGCAAACCAATTGTATGGATGAAACCCAAAGATTCCGCCCGTGTTTTTCAGGTGCGTACAGTACGGACATCAGTAATCATCACTATGCATACCCTCTGGTAAACTAACATAGCTATTGAAAATGGTGATTTATAGTGGATTTACCCATTGAAAATGGTGATTTTCCATAGTTATGTTAGTTTACCAGAGGGTAAATCATATTGTTGGTTTGGTCATGTTAGGCCCGTGAAGCCATGTTGCCTCTGATGTCCTTTGAGGTTTATCTTTTTTGAGTTGATTGTCAAGTCATGTAGAATAAAGGGGTACCACCAGCACCTTGCCGTTAAACTACCTCAAGGCGGTTGAAAGATTCAAGTGTTGCTGGATTTAAACTTAGCAATATCCTAATATCCGAATATATCTGATAATTCACTCATAATATTGATGTTTGACAAGATTCAATATCTTCAAATATCTTCAATAAATCCATCAATATCCCAGAGAATCATAGTCTAAGGTGATTTAGGTCTATGTTCACCGGGTGTCTCCGGATGATTGTGAACTGCCATGCCGCCGCGTCGTTTCGCGAGGATAATTGCAGCATCATTCCAAGCAGACCATACCAGAAGGACAGCCTGGCTGAGAATGGAGGATTTAACCGACAAAAAATGAACATAAAAATTATAAAAGCTAACACCATGGTGATATATGAGGGTATAAATATGGTATCTGTTTGGTGGTTTCAAACATGAACGTTATTTTCCATAATAAAAGAGGGAGGTCATCCTTCCCATTGACGAACTCCATATTTGTTCAAGATGGTTATTGCACCACGAACCAGTTATCTATCATCATCTATAGAAAAATTATAGATGGAACCATGATCTGTATAGAGTATCAACAATCAACATGCCTATTTTCCATGGTTTTTCATGGTTTCTGTCAGTTTGACAAACATTTCATCCCCACTTGACGTGCCAAGCAATCAGCTCGGAAAAGGTGTATCGATCCCATCAACGGCGGCTTGACGTATATCCATACACCAGAAAGCCATATTAATGGAGGTTTCCTAAAATGAAGGTACCCAAAAAGGGATAGTTTGTGCTGGAAAATCCTATTAAAATGGATGATAACTGGGAATTTTGGGGGGTACCCCCAGTTATCATCCACTTACAGATTGGGATTTTCCAATATAAACCACCCAGCTATGGGGATTTGGGGGTACCCCCATGACTAGTCGGAAACCCCCGAGGGTTCTGAACCCTCGATCACGGCCGGCCAAACTCGGGGGTCCCAGGAGTTTGCCCGGCTGGAAGTGCAGGGTGCTGTGACCTCCAAGAGAAAGCTCCTGAGGTGTCCTGGTTGCATCGGACTGAAAAACCACCAAGAAAGTGAAGGAAAATTGGGATACCATCAGGAAGAATATGGTTGGTTGGTTGGTTCGAAGTCCAAAGGACAAATTGGGGGGCTCCAACAGGCAGCAACAGCATCCAATATGAGATTTAGCCAAGAAGACCGATGGGATTTTACATGATAGCAATGGGATATAGAGTCGATGTAAGTGGGGAGAATGGAAGTATAAAATAGTATAAAGGGGGGTTATAGGGGCCAATCGACCCATAGACACTGAGACAATTTCATGCCTATTCCAATTGCAGGAGAACGGGGTGTCGTACTGCGCCTGCACTTTGATCAGAAGATATCAGAAGGAACTCTTCAGGAGTATACTCGTGCATTATTGGAGAGTGAGATATCTGCAATCATTCCAGTGATCTTTGTGCGTTGAGACGAGAAAGCTGAGTTGGCAACTGAGTTGTCAATGGAGTTGTCGGCACTTGCTGCGATTGACGATCAACATCAGGCGGTCGAGAATTATCGCAGGAGTGGGATCTTTGCTATTCAGGTTTCCCAGAGGTACCGGTATAGCATTCGGTCACACAAGGTCAAATTGTGCAGTCTCTGGTGGAGCAGCTTGGGTGGATCATCCAGTTCGGCAAGTTCGCATTCGTATCCAGTGTCGTCGGGGAGAAAGGGAACTGTTCGCCCCGGGTATTGAAATGCCTTAATTAGCTGTGAATTGTACATTGCAAGGATGCATTGGCTAATAGAGACGAACTGGCGTATACCAATGCGGTACCAGTACATGGAGATGCAAATCCAAAAAATGGTGGGTTTGCCAATAACAATTGATTCCAATCATTGGGGAATGATCAGAATATCAATGGGGTAATTGTTGATCATAGGGTCATATCAGTGGGGAATACCAGCATTGGGGATACCAATCAGACCTTGATATATCTATGGGAACAAAGGGCTATGCGGCTATACCGCATGCCAATAAGTTGAATTTATGTAAACTAACTGTGGCTACCAATAAAATGTTGCCATATCAATGGCGTATTCGTAGCCTCAAGTTATACATCAACGGGGCTGCCTAGCGCCTCTTCATGGGGAGGAAAACCCTGTGATTTGGGGCTTTGCCCGGCAAGCCTTTTTTGGACATTCGAATCAATCCTGAAAAGGATTGTAAACTTAGAAACCTCAAAAAAACAACCTGTTGATGAATCCTGAGTTGATCACTGAAAAAGGATATAAGAATGAAGCTATCTAAGACAAGTTCTGTGAGATATGTCATCCTTGAAGAATTTGGAACCCAGACCTCCAATACTCCAAACATTGCGAAGATCTCACCAATCATTATCCAAATAGTGGGACTCTCCATCATCCTGCAGTCATTGTTTTTGCAATGTGTGTATTGAGCTGTATACTATATATTTTGTTTATTTGTTGTTGGTATGTGCGTTCCCTTTTTGTGTGTGTGTGTATACATTATATATATAATATCTGCATACCCTCCTCCAAATTAACATATATAGATCCTGCCAAACAGGGCGTTGGAAGACTAGTTTCCACTAAAACTGAACCATTTTCAGAGTCGAACTGTTAATTGATATACTGGAGGGTGTATATACATACTTTTTGTTCTAATGCATCGGATTTACTTACTGGTGCTAAACGCAGGGAATTTTCGGGAATGATCCACAATAACTATCAATAATCATCCCAGCAACCCCAGCAACCCATCCATTCCCTACGTTTAGCACCAGTAAGTTTATGCTGACGTTGCTTGACCCTCTAACATTCTCGGAGAACACCCACTCCAACCTCACCTTTCGCCAAACGCGACGCCAAAGCTGAGGTTGGTGAAGGCTTGTGGGGGTGCATCACAGGTTCCAGCAATCTGACCCCTTCCCAAATATCTTGGAGTGGGTTTTTATGGTTATATAAGAAATATATGGAACATGTTTTATTTTTCCATATATTGGGAATGTCATCATCCCAACTGACTTTCATATTTTTCAGAGGGGTAGGTATACCAGCAACCAGTATATGCTTTGAAAAAGAACCACTACTGTATCATTGTTTTTTTTAATTTTTTTTAATGGGGATATCATGGGGATAGGAAGAAGAATGGGGAAATTAACAAACTGGGGGTATTCTGCTCCGTGGCTGGAAAACCATCGAACTATGGCTGGTGGATGTTCCAGCAAGCCACGTCTGACTGATGACTGGAGGGTTTTAGTCGTTTCCAATAAAAGGATTTTACTAGCATAGGGGTTTGGTTAAACCATACTTAGAAAATAGTTAAGTCATAGTTAAACCATAGTTAAGCCATAGTTAATTTTACAGATATGGAAATAATTTTGGACATGTTTTTGTTCACCATTCTTCTTTTTCACTGTTTTTACTGCAATATAATGGGGATCCTGATGCGATGAACCCTTGGAATTTTGTTTGGCTTCCCTAGTTTTGGGGCTTACCTTGTACCGGTGTACATGTTTTTTGTGTGAAAATTAGGTATGTGGTAAGCCAATAGTAAACCATATCAACTTTTTGCTATGGTGAGTGAGTTTCTCACCTTCAAGAATGGGAGGGTTCATTGGGTTTACCATCAGTGTTAAACCGTAATTAAACCATAGTTAAGCCATAGTTAAACCATAGTTAAGCCATACTGAAACCATAGTTCAGCCATAGTTAAGCCATAAACCATAGTTAAACCATACTTAAGCCATAGTTTCCCATGTGTTTTCCCATCGTTTCCCCGGTGTTTTCCCATTTCGGAGCCCCTTGGGACGTCGTTTCCGCCCTGCCAGGAGGGCCACGTCAGCGGCTGGGACGACCCACGGCTGCTGACGATCCGCGGCATCCGGCGCCGCGGCGTGCGGCCGCAGGGGCTGAAGTGCATGGCCGACGGGGTGCCGTGGTGAAACAAAGGATGGCTGATTGGTGGTTTGGAACATTTTTTTCAATGGATTGGTGGTTAGTTTACTGCCACTGCACGGTATTACCACAATAGAATGTGATTGGGATGATTTTGGGGATAACAATAAACCTCAATGGATTGATTTATTGTTTATGTAATGGGTTATTTGAAATATGCAAGATATAATCGACTGGTTGGTGGTTTGGAACATGGTTTTGATGTTCCATTTCATATATGGGATGTCATCCTTCCCATTGACGAAGTCCATCATTTTTCAAGATGGGCACAGCCAGCACCACCAACCAGATGGGATGATGATGGGATGATGGGATGATGCCTATATGAATCTATATAGCTTATTTAAGGGTATACCCTCTGGTAATTTAACAAAAAGCTATTGAAAATGACCATAGAAATAGTGGATTCTCCCATTAATCATGGTGATTTGCCAGTTCGCTATGTTAAATTACCAGAGGGTAATGATAATAAGATGATAATGATAATAGTATAAAGCCTATATGATGGTCATATGACAATGGATGAACATAAGATGATCATAAGATGATGATTGGATGATGATGGGTATAGCCTCTATGATGATATGTTGTATGGGTAGTATCATAATTTGTTATTACAATATTACTTGTAATTATGAAGATGTTGTTACAATATGGTTATTATGATATGATATGTAATAATTTTATAGTATGTTATTATGGGTATTATTATGATGTTGTCCTGGGTATGATGATGATGTTTTCATGGGTATTATGATGGCAATATGATAGTGATAGTAACATCATCATAATCTCATAATGATAATGTGATAATAATGATATTTTGATAAATGTGATGACAATATGATACTTGATAATAAACAAACATGTTGTGGTGCTAAGATTATGATGATAACATATTTAGTGGATTGGTCAGAAACCCCTTTCTTCATACACCTTGATCAGGGGGTAGACCTATTATTACATAACCATAAAACATATTAAAGGGGATCATCCTTGATGATACCTATCATCCATGAACATTTGAATAGACCTATCATACATATTATCATGTGTATTGTTGATATTATGTATTTGGGGATATCATACATAGTACCTGCACATACATATTATATGCGGGCAATGAAGTCCAGCGGATGATTTTTTTCGTACAGATGATTCCATGCTTATCACAGGAGCCACGGCACGATACTGAAACATGGTACATAATAAGAAACATTGTGACCATACATTTGATGCAACAACACTTCAATGTAAATGGCCCGTTCCTCTCCATCAGTTTGCATGTTCAAGTTTTCCAGTGCCCATGTTCCGATTATGATGGAAAACAATCCCAAGCATTAGACATTTTATCGATTAATTTATCTATACTACTATTCTATCTATTTAATCTATCCATCCATCCATCTATCCATGCAACAATCTACATTCTACAACATTAAAATATTGGTAAACATTTTACATTACGATCCCCTCAATGCTATGTCTATACGTATATTATATAAACCACTTACAAACTGGGATGAACATCCAGCACATCGCGTCGAAAACTTAGGTGGGCGTCAGCGACCGCAACAGCACCACCCCCTGGGATTTCGTGGAGGACCAGTGACCAGTGACCAGCCTCTGGTAAACGTTTACATAACTATGGAAAATCACCATGTTTAATGGGACAATTCACTATTTCTATGGCCATTGTCAATAGTTTTTTTGACATAACCAGAGGGTACATCATCTTACATCCATATGATATTCATGTTTTCTATTATATGTTTCTGTCTCGTATGTCGGTTTTCTTTGGTTTGGTAGAGGGAGTCTGTTGCTTCTTCTTTTCAACAAATGGGGGAGATAGTGCATTATTTTGCGCGCAAAAAAATCAATGAGTTATACTTTTTAAGGATGTCTTTGGCAAAGTATCGAAGAAAATCGTCAAGGCACCCTCCCATGACTAGCTTTTCAAGATCAATGGAGACTCCAAATCTTGAGAATTTCTGGGACATCTCCAATGGACATAACCTTGAGTTCCAAATCCTCCACAACATCCTTCACTAAAATGGATACTCCAAATCTCACGATGTTTCGAACATCAGATTAAAAAGTAGAATGTTTTGGGCCAGCTGATATCCACCATTTTTCGAGACACCCATCTGTTTTTTGTTTTTATTTTTTCCATTTGATTCCCCAGTCGAAACCAGTCAGACAAAAACCATCAGCTTGGGGGGATGAACTCCCATAAATCCCCGGTATTTTGATGTGAAAACCAGGAGTGTTGGAGAGAAGACTTGGAGCCCATCAGCAAGCGACGGTTGGCGGTGTTGGATCCCCTGGAAGTGGTACCTTGCTGCTGGCGACGACATGGAAATCGGGGGGGAAACTGCCATTTTTTTGGGGGGGAACGTGTACGGAAAGTTTGTGGATCATTCATGTTCCTGTGATTTGTTTGGCAATTTGGAGGGTTTACTCCTATTGTTGGAGAAAACCAAGATCTTGTGGATGAACTTGGGGTAATCCAAACAGAGTCAAAGTATGGTGATTTGATAGGCAGTCGCCAACAGTCTTGAGGTTTTCGGAGTGATATAAAAGGAATCATACCCGAAAATCTGATATTTGGGTGTGTCTAAAAACATGATTTATTGGGGAAGCGTGATGGTGGATTCAATTGTGCTTGGGTCAAATGTAATATGAGTTGATTTACTGATTGTTTTTTGTGGAACATAATCTAATGGGATTCAACCAATCATTAGTCATAGAAAATGGTGCAATGTTCCCCAAAAGTGGCATAGTGGCCATGTTAATAGGGAACATGCTGAATATTAATATATATATATATATACTGGTTGGTGGTTTCAAACATCAATTTTATTTTCCCATAATATATGGGATAATCCTTCCCATTGACTAATATTTTTCAGAGGGGTTGAAACCACCAACCTGTATATATATATATACATGATTATATGTAACCAGTGGATTCGGGTACAGTCCATTTTCAAAGCCATTTAGATTTATGTGAGTCTTGCCATCTCTAGTGTTGCCAGAAATCGGTGGCATGAACCATGACATTTTTTGTTTGGCTGCAGAGTCGCTTTACTTGACATTGGTTGGAATAGAACATGATATTATGGTGGGTTTTCCTATTGAACCTCCATTTATCGTGTATTTTCCCATATTGACCATGATTTTCCAGGATATCAAAGCCTTATCTTGCTTGCCGCCGACGCTCACTTAGGAGATTGTCGACTACAACAAGGAGGACCTGGGTCGTTGTGAGTGATTCAAGGTTGGTTTCTTCGCATATCCCCAAAGAGCATCAACACATACATATGTTACATATGGATATACTTAGACGTTTACATAGACATACACATCCGCACGCATGCATTTGAAATTTATGAGGTTGGTATAATTTCGAAGCGTGCGGAGAGAAGAATCGAAGTATGTACACACATATGCAAGTATAGTTTGACTTGCAAAGTTAAACATCCATATGATACCCATGTATGCCCATGTTTCTTACTGTTTCGTCCCTTACCCACAATATCATCTGACGTATAACAGTCAGAACTGTATTGCTAAACCATCTTGCCTGGTTAACTCAATGAAAAATGGCACCACAACGCGTTTTTTTTTCCAACGGGATCAATCCATAGCAGCTGGTGATTGTTACTGGCTTGCCGATAGAATCTGGAGATTTTAACTAAGATCATCACTAAGTGATGTGAATGGCTTGGAATAGTTTTTTCCATCTTCTACTCTACTCCAGGATGATTAATGATTATATTATTTACATATATAGATATATATATAATTAGACATAATGTATAATGTATATATATATATATATGTGTGTACATAACTCATTATATGTATCCTATATATAAACCCTATAATAAAATGGCCAGTTACACGGCGTTATCCGCAGGAGCTCATTGAGGGCATCACCGATCTCCCCGAGCAATCCGCCAGCAGCGATCCCAGCTGCGCGCGCACGCTGAGTTCCTTGGTGCGGTGCACGGTGCAGCGCAGGGGGTTGATGTAAAATCTATTCTGGCTGGTGGTTTCAAACATTTTTTTCCATAACATATGGTTTGGAACATGGCTTTTATTTTCCATAATATGAATGTATAATCCTTCCCATTGACTTTCATATTTTTCAAGATGGTGAAAAAATTACCAACCAGAAATCTATTGATGTTCACCTGAGACCCTGCCTTAAACAGTCTCAGTGCTGAAATTAAAACTCAAAATGGTCACATTGCGATCAGATCCAGTTGGGTTCTTAAGTCATGATCTCCAAGTCACCATAGATTTCAATACTAAAATGGTTGGTCATCCATGACGACTGCATGATTTGGGGCTACCCCTATTTTAGGAAACCTCCATTTAGGCTACCCAAAAAAAGAAGAGTGGGAGATATGAATTAACCATTATCTTGAGGGTTTCAATTATTTTGTGTGTTTTTCAACCATAGAAACGCCATGATTGGTTGAGATGACTATCTATTTTGTGGGGATTGTTTTTTTTACCCACCAAGCAGAAAAAAGGTTACCCCCAGAAACTTCAAAATTTTATGATAGTTTTCCCAAGTGGCAATCAAGCGTGATGTAATTTGTTTCCCATATTTGGTCTTAAAACACAACTTTGGGGGGTGATTAACCAACAATGATGGCTTATATCAGCAGGATATTGGGTAATAATTATTGTTATAACGATATATTATATATTCCATTATGCTGCTATTAATGGGGTATATATCAGCTTGTTATTATTGTTATAATGGGGATGTAATGGATTATATATAGCCCAAAACTGCATTTTGTGCTGGGTTGTTCTCCATTCTGAGAATCGCAATCTTTGGGGTATAACCAATTTGTGGGCAACACCCAAATAGGTATTTGTGTATATATATATATATTCTACTAGTATATGAGGGTATTTATATGATTTCATGTCCCTTTCCAACATCATCCCAGAGTCCATGGAATCATCCCGGAAATTCGTCAATCTGCTGGTGAAATCACCGTGTCATGGAACTCACCGCTGGAAGTCCGCGCAAGCGCGGGGCAAAGTCGGCTCTTGACGGCACCCTAAAAAAGTCGGGTCAAGGTGTCCAAGTTGTGTGTCCCGTGGGAAGGACATCTTCGATCGATGGATGTTCTGGCGCGCTACATGGCCAACAAGCAGTTCTCGCCTGACGATGCGCAGGATGGCTATGTTGAATTCCCATGGTCATCATGGTCATGCCAGGGGTCACCGGGTCACCGGGTCACCCATTATTGGAACCTGGTGGGATGAAGGGGGGCCCTTTATGGGCCATTCCCAGGTTTTTCCAAGAGCCTCTTCATTGACCGCGGTGACTATCAGGAGAAACCGAGATCACCGGGATCCTGTCGATGTTTCTGGATGTTTATGGAGCACCAGAATTATCCAATCAACCAGAAGGATACCCTCTGGTAATTTAACATAGCTATTGAAAATGGCCATTAATAGTGGATTTTCCCATTAAAAATTGTGATTTTCAATAGCTATGTTAAATTACCAGAGGGTAAATGGATAGTACCATGGTACTCAATGAGTGTTGATGGTTAGTACCATGTTAGTACCATGTGTACCATTTATCCTTCTGGTTGATTCTGGTTGATGTTGATGATGATCTAAATTAGGTTAAGATCCAATCATCACCCCAATTTGATATAAATGATGGTTCTCGCAAGAATTGATCTAAGGGAAAATCCGCTGGTAATGGCAAAATCATTGAGCTAGATTTGGGGTCTAGAATAGGATCCAGACATCCAGACCCCAAATTAAGATCAGTGATAAAGGAAGCTGGTCTCCTGGAACATTTAGGACATGTTGATCATCGTTGATTAATTCAACAATCGACTCTATAATCCAAGTGTTCTATAGTCCAAGTCTTCTACATTTGGAACATAATCCAAGTGGTCCCCTGGATTTGGCATTTGGTCTTCTACAGGAGAATCCACCAGAGGGATACTTCCGACTGGGGGCCATTGGAAGCGAAGTGAAGCTTCGCCATTCCTACGTGCCTTCGACAATTTGTGGAAACAGTCGGAGAACTCGAGAGGTATCGAGTTTTGGAAGAATTTTGTTGGGTTACCCTCTGGTAAATTTAAACATGTTGGACCCTGAAAATGGTGATTTTACCCAGCTTGAAAATGGTGATTTGTACCTATAGTTATGTAAACGTTTACCAGAAGGTAAGCTCTGGTAAATTTAAACAGGTTGGACCATGGAAATAGTGGATTTACCCAGCTAGAAACTGGTGATTTGTACCCATAGTTATGTTATTTTAGATGAATCTTATTGGAAAACATTAATGGGATCTTATTGGAAAGATTCTTGATCTTATTGGATTCTAGGAAAAAACATGATGAATCTTACCCTCTGGTAAATTAACAACATGTTGGACCCTGAAAATCACCAATTTTCTTTGTGGAAACAAACTAGTCTTCCAAGCCGGACAACTGCCAGGGTCGAACTGTTAATTTACCTTTTCGGGTATTTTTTGGAGAAAACATGGTGAGTACATATCGGATATGTGTTCAATGTTGTTTGTTTGGAACCATGGTAAATGATTTGGGAGGATGATGCCCAGTGGCAAGAATATTTTTGGGGATGTGTTCAAGCACCAAACAGATAAAGACTTCAGTTGCAGATACCATCAAATACACAGTTCCCAGAACAACCTTAGCCCCTGGCTTGAGGACAATTAGCCCTCCAAATGGTGTCTTAACAACCCCGCATGATCTACTTTTCATGATTTAGCAGACGGTTCTGATCTCGTCAACTGTGGAGATCCAACCTGTGAAGTTTGTCACCTATCCGCTATCCGATCCTATTTCGGCAGGACACTTTCACAGTCCAAATGGTTCATGCGTGTTCCAAGTATAAGCTGACTGTGGCTTTGCTGTATCCTTGCGCAAGTTCTGTGCTGCGAATCACCCACAATTTATGGTGAGTTACCTCCACGGCGGAAAGCGGAAAGGAGTTCGTTTTTCGGATGTGCGCAGGCACCCAGAAAGATACATTTTGGGATAAAGATATGCTCAAAACATCATGAAGATGCTTGCAATTCCATATTTGTTTGTCTGAAAAATGGGGCACCCCCAAAACATCAAGAGTCCCTTGGCTGCAAAGTTCAATTTCACCATGATGCAATGGCCATGAAATGGGTCTAGATTTCCCATTGTTGAAGACATCCATCGTGTTTTGTCGTTCATGTCATGTCCCATCGTATGCCCATGACATTCCTGCTATATCATGCTATATCCACATCAGCCAGTCTTCCATATTTGCACATTGTACATCATGTTTCCATATATCATCATATGTACGTTCCCCGTGATTTTCTTGGAACGGCTTGGAACAAAAAAGGGCCGTTCGAAGTCGTTTCAGTCACCAGGTGATCAAGTTGAAGGAAGTCATAAAAGATAAAAGTGGAACTGTGACAAAGCTCAAGTGCAGTTGGGCACCTCAGAGGATGGCCAGGAGGATGGCGCCATGGATGGCCATGGATGGCCTGAAGAATGATGTGACCTCCAAGCACCGTGGTGTTTTTCGATGATTTTAATTTACTAGTATCTAATAGTTGTTAATTACGGATGTTTTGTTTTTATTGATGTTTTTTTCAATAATGGTTCCAAAACTACGGAAAGATGACTATCTAACATATGAGATTGGTCATTCTCTAATCTCTTTGTGCAGCCTGAGCTTGGACCTGGATTAGTCAAGATAGGGATGAACTTGAAGAGTCACATAGTATTATGCAAGCCATCCCAAGCCTACTATCCACATCTATCCACCACTATGACTATTATGATTATTATCAACCACTAACCACTATTGTGTTAGTATTGAATATGTTTGATCTGATGGGTGGTTTTCAATCATTGATTGTTTTCAGCCATGATTGAAATGATCCCCGTTGACAAGTGTAGGGATGAAACCACCAATCAGCCATTGTTGAACTATTAAATACTATTACAATGTGGGGCCCCCCCCAGTTATAAGTTGGTTTATAAACCCCATGAATACTATAGTTATTTGCGTACCATAAACCATAGTGAAATTGGAGTTATTTGCACCAACTGAACGCTATCCAATGGGGGCCCCACATTGTAGCATCTATTAACCATTAGTGTTGGCTATGCATTCCTCCGGCTTCCCTTGAACTCCACAAACCGAGTTTCGGAAACGCAACTGCTGGAGATACAGCGTACCCCTGGGATTCCCTGGGATCCCCAGGGCTTTGTCGCTTCTGAATGCCAAGTTTTTGCCTTGAGGATCACCCATTTATCATGGATATCACGACCGAACCCTGTTCTCCCGAACCCTGGAACTCCTGGTTTATTTTAGGGAAATCATCCCCTTTTATGGCCTTAATTATTTAATTCAGGTTGGTGAAAGATTATAATTTACCCAGATATTTGTCAAAACCCATGCTTGTCTCATTGATATTCCAGAGATCTTCACATAGATTTCACGGAGGACAAGCCATGTCAAGGCCATTGCAGGTACCTTTTTTTATGGAGGCATTTTTTTCCATTGAAAACCATGACGTTTGGTGATAAAAACTCCCATAAAACCCATAGGATCCGGCTGGTGCTGGTAGAAAAATGCTAACATGACTGGGTTTTTTGTGGATGGGATCCATGTCACCATTAATATAGCAGCACCGTTAGGATCCGTCATGGGTAATACATACATGATCCTTACAGTCAGACATCAAGTAACCGGTACCTGCATTGACCCCTTAGCATCCACTATTCATCCACTATCATCGACTGTTGATTATTATTATTATGTGTGTGTGTGTTTGGCTATTAGATATTAAATAATTCACATACTTAAATTCTATATTAAACCATGGTTAAATACTACTACTATTATATAGCCATGATTAACCATCATATACTTATCATACACTCCGGGAGGTCACGATCCAGCCACGCGCGACACGATGCCTGCGGATCGCAAGCCCAAAGTCATCCACTGGGTCAATGCCAAGGCATTTTCGGGGAGCTGGGGCTTGGTATCTGCTTGGTGCCACAAAAAACGAAAAATATGCTTGGTGAACATCAAAAAAACTAGACGACGGATGGCCCGAGAGCGTAGAGGAGCAGGGTCTTCTCTTGTTAGTATGGAGACGCAATATTAGAAACGATATATGAAAGCTGTGTTATAGGCAGTCGAGAAGAGGAGTATCAAGACAAAATAGTGAGAAGTGCAAGACAATAGTTTGCATCGCAAACACTTTTACACGCAGACGCTTTTACACAGACGCTTTTACACACAAAGCTTTTACCCACAGAAGCTTTTACACACAGAAGCTTTTACAGACAGAAGCTTTTAAACACCTCTAAGCTTTTACATACAAACACTTTTACACACAGACGCTTTTACACACAAACGCTTTGACACACAGACGCTTTTACACACAGACGCTTTTACACACAGGCCCTTTTACACACAGACGCCTTTACACACAGACACTTTTACACACAGACGCTTTTTACACACAGACACTTTTTACACACAGACGCTTTGACACACAAACACATTTACACACAGACGCTTTTACACACAGACGCTTTTTACACACAGACGCTTTTTACACACAGACGCTTTGACACACAAACGCATTTACACACAGAGGCTTTTACACACAAACGCTTTTACACAAACACTTTTACACACAAACACTTTTACACGCAGACGCTTTTACACACAGACGCTTTGACACACAGACGCTTTTACACACAGACGCTTTTACACACAGAGACTTTTACACACAGAGACGCTTTTACACACAGAAGCTTTTACACACAGACGCTTTTACACACAGACGAAAGGGTTGCTCCGGCACAGGAAAAATCGCAATTTTACCTTTTACATACAAACACTTTTACACACAGAGGCTTTTACACACAAACGCTTTGACACACAGACGCTTTTACACACAGACGCTTTTACACACAGACCCTTTTACACACAGACGCCTTTACACACAGACACTTTTACACACAGACGCTTTTTACACACAGACACTTTTTACACACAGACGCTTTGACACACAAACACATTTACACACAGACGCTTTTACACACAGACGCTTTTTACAAACAGACGCTTTTTACACACAGACGCTTTGACACACAAACACATTTACACACAGAGGCTTTTACACACAAACGCTTTTACACAAACACTTTTACACACAAACACTTTTACACACAGACGCTTTGACACACAGACGCTTTGACACAGACGCTTTTTTACACACAGCCACTTTTACACACACAGACGCTTTTACACACAGACGCTTTTACACACAGACGCTTTTACACTTTGCCGATCGACCCTCATTTGGTGCGAAAGGGTTGCTCCGGGGCAAGTAAAATCGCAATTTTACCTCAGTTTTTGCCGATCGCCCCTCATTTCGTGCGAAGGGGTT
>CAMXCT020000147.1:17500-177971 GCA_947184155.2 Cladocopium goreaui | reverse complement strand
TGAGAAGATGTGAAGATGAGCAGATGTGAAGATGAGCAGATGTGAAGATGAGAAGATGTGAAGATGATGAGAAGATGTGAAGATGAGAGAATGTGAAGATGAGATGTGAAGATGAGAAGATGTTTTACAGACCCCCACTATTGGAAGAACCCTGCGCTCAGACGCTCTCGGGAAAAAACGGCATAAGTTTTTTTGGGATGTGAAAATCCTGCAACAATGGCATTTTGTTTTGTGTGGGGATGGGGATATGTCATGGGGCTACCCCCAAATCATCCATGAAATAAAGAAGATTTTCATAGATTTTCCCATGGTTTCAGGTTGGTTCACCATGGATGGGACATCCAAAATTGGCACCAGATTTTCGCCAGGACTGTTTGGATGCCGAGGTGCGATGGAGCTGTGGATCTGGTAAACTGTCCCATAGCTATGGAAAGGTCCAATGAAAATCACATCAAATCCACCATTTTTAATGGGTAAATCCACCATGTTTTAATGGGTAAATCCATGGTAAAACATGGTAAATCCACTATTTCTATGGCAAGGGCCATTAAACTCACATAGCTATGGAAAATTATCGCATCTGGAATAGGTGGATCAACTGTAAATGGGCCAATTTCCATAGCTTTTTGTATGTTTACCAGAGGGTATTGTGATCTGGTTGGTGGTGACTGGAACATGGCTGGATTATGACTTTCCATTCAGTTGGGAAGAATCATCATCCCAACTGTTACTCACTCCATCATTTTTCGAAGGGGTAGGTGGCGAAAAACCACCAACCAGTGATATTTCGTGAATATTCCTGGTGAATATTCTTGAAATGTGAGCATTTAGATGTGTAGAAATCCCCCCAACTAAGACGATGACCCTGCCATGTGTTGGGCGCTCACAAAAAACGCGGGTCGATCGCTCTATGATGTCTATGTTGTCTATGGGGGATGGTATCAGATACAGTTTTCACCGACTAACCCCAATGAATTCCCATGGAAAGTCATTCATAACTGGTACCATCAACTCATCATAATTCTATGTCCATGTTGGTGTTTGTTGGTGGAAAAAAGACTGCCTGTAGATGCCGAGCCCGCCAGGTGCGGTTGATCAATCCTCTGTTCCTGGCCATGCCGGATCCCATGCCGGAGGGATGCCTGGCATAACCTGGGCGGCAAGGAAGTGGGTTGTGGGTTGTGAATGTTGATGTCATGGGATTTTCCAGACTTATGTAGTCGAATCTCCAACTGGTTGGTGGTTTGGAACATGTTTTTCCATATATTGGGAATAATCATCCCAATTGACGAACTCATATTTTTCAGAGGGGTAGGTATACCACCAACCAGCCAAGAATTTGGATATCACTCTACAATGTGTTTCTTGATATGAAAATCCTTGGAGATTCCAAGGCATGTTTTCTTTTGGATTCATCTTAGGTGCGAGTGTACACACTTTTTGAACACCAGATCTTCACTTGTAGCAGCTAAAACCGCTTGGGGCACTGGGGCACACCAGATCAATGCTTGACTGGTACTCCAAGCCGTGTGAGTCCGACTGACCGACTGCGCCTGTGTTAAAGTACCGTCATCCAATGAACTTTTGTCATTGGAGATGGCACACTAGTACCATTCTAGTACCCATAGGATCCATGATGCTGCTATATATGGTGACATTTACCATCCATATACCCCAGTCATGTTAGCATTTTTCTACCAGCACCGTTGGGATCCGTCATGGGGTATAGTCACCTTCAGAAGGCTTTAATTTATCTCGCTTGAGTTGCGCGCTGCCGCAATTTGGGGCTCTCAGATGTCCAAAAAGCCTTGAAAAAGGTATAGCTTCTCTTCAGGATTCACCAACATAACCATAGTAATTAGCATATATAACCATATATAACCATATATAACCATATATACCCATATGATTTGTTCACCATGGATTTCTGGATATGGTGTCTCATGGGATGTTGCACCCCATGGTGCACCCCCATGGAATCAACTGGAGTCACACTTAACCATGGTATAGTCCAACGAAAAGGCTCAACGTTTTTTGCTAACCAAACAAGCTTTGTGACGTCCTGAGGAAAGGATTTCTTGGACTACATCAATCCAGAGGCGAAGCTTTGTGAAGCTGGTTTCATCCCAGCTTGGGCCACTAGAAACGCCATGGCATTTCCCATTGTTTATTGAACAGTTCACCATGGAAAGATCCACCATGCTATTAATAGGTGAAGCATCTATTTCGATTAGGGCCATGGAAAAACCATGGCGAACTGTGAATGTCATAACCAGATGGTAGGTGAAATCCTTCTCTTGCAGCCCCATGGTGGCACCCCATCACCGGAGATAAGTTGAACTCCCTTCCCCCATATGATAAGTTATGATATTAACCCCCCCAGAAACCATAGTTGTGTAGCGGATTTGCAGATATATTTGGCATTTGGCATCATTACAATGGTGGTGTTTAACATGAACTGGGGATGGAAATAGCCCTATTAGTTGTATATAATATATTATATATACATGTGCATATTACGTAGTTCAAAATTCTATGCATTATCGATACCAGATATATCTACCATGAAGCTTTGTGAAATATCAGTTCTCCCAATCCTACTGAAGCTCCAGGCCATGGTGAGATGTGCGGCCAAAGTGGAGAAAGCTTTGGGCAAACCTGTCCTGGAGGTGAAAAGTCAGAGCGACAGAGGGATCACCTTGGAGTTGATCGGAGAAAGCCTTTCTTGGATTCCCGACAAATGGAGAATTCGATACTTTCAACATTACCCGGCCTGGTAAACTGTACCATAACTGCTTTCCATGGAGCTGTGAAGCCTCTGGTAAACTGTCCCATAGCTATGGAAAATCAATGAAAATCACCATGCTATCAATGGGTAAATCCATGTAAATCCACTATGTTCTGCTCAGAAAAGAGGAGATGACCACCAATAGAAACTAGTCAGTCGCGTCACCACGAATTCTTGGTGGTTTTGAGTTTGATGTCAATTTTCCAGTTACCCTCTGGTAAACTAACATAGCTATGGAAAATGACCATTTATAGTGGATTTTCCCATTGAACATGGTGATTTTCTATAGTTATGTAAACGTTTACCAGAGGCTATGAAATATATCGAGATATGCACAAGCTATGAGAACCTATCAGAACCTCAGTCTATGCTCACGGAGATGTTTGCTTCCGCTGGATCTCCCAATGGCGATTGCCCTCCGCTGAAGGGTTTCCCATATAGGTTTCCTGGAGAAAATGATGTGGCTGATGGCACTGGTACAGAAATATCCCATGATTATCCCAGGGACGTTGTTTGGTGCTATTTTCCCATGGAGGATGATCATCCCCACTTTTTTTCGGGTAGTAGAATAGAATCCCATACAAACTGGTTGGTGGTTTCAAACATGTTTTTTCCATATATTGGGAATAATAATCCCATATTTTTCTGAGGGGTAGGTACACCACCAACCAGATAATGAACCAATTTCGGGGTTTTCAAGACTGCTTATTTGTTCATTTTTCCTGGTCAAGATGATGCCGAACTGGTGGTTTTGAGTATGGTTTGGAGCCATCAAGCGATATCGCCCATGGATGGTATGGATTCCTGATGGCAGGACCGCTACCAGTTTGAGCGTGTGGGCTATTTCGTGTCTCGAAGAATTGATTTTTTTTGGGGGGGTAGTGATTCCGTGAGTGCCTTACCCTCTGGTAAACTAACATAGCTATGGAAAATCACCATTTTTAATGGGTAAATCAACTATAAATGGCAATTTCCAATAGCCACGTTAAATTACCAGAGGGTAAACTGATCATGTAGCGGAGAATATGATGAACCAGTGGATGTATATATATATATATATATATGGAGGTTCCCTGAAACAGGAAAACAGGGGTATCCCTAAAGCCCTAAATCATCCAAAAAATCATCCATTTATAGATGGATTATGATGGATTTGTCCATAAATCATCCAGCTATGGGGGTACCCCCATGACTAGTCGGAAACCCCCATAAATTTTTGCATACCATTGAGGTTCCCAAGCAAAAGTCCACCGTTAACGCTTCAAATCGTATTTGCATCCACAAAAGCGAAAGTTTTTCGGAACACTGGACCCATCTTTGGGATCGCAGTTACCATTTGGTTATTTAACAGTTCACCATGGAAAGATCCACCATTTTTAATAGGTAAACCATCTATTTCTATAGGCCATCTATACCATGGCTATGTTAAATAACCAGAGGGTAAATCGTTGTATACTTCACATGAGAAACTACAGAGTCTAATCCAATCGGTTTGGAGTTAGCTACGCCATGGGCTAAATCGTTCATCGACGTCGGGTCGTGATGATCGCAGTACGCTTCAGGGTTCAATGTTCACTGACAATTGTTACATGGGACATGTAGGATCTTAAAGATGCCTTATAAACCATTGTGGGAGATGAAATTTGAGTGAAAAGCACTGATAGGAAATTAAAGACATTTGATCTTAAGGTAACATGTTTGCTTGTGGGATTGAGAATTGGGATAGGGAAACCCATGACCAATCCACGATGTTTGCACATGTTTTAGGTCGGTAGAATGGGTGTGCTGAAAAATAGGTTCCCCCCCCCCCCCAAAAAAAAGAATGGTCTCCAATGAAATTATCATAGAGTAGGGTAGCCTATATCTTCTGAGAAACCCAATTGTGATTTCTTTGTTTGTTCGGCTCAACGCCGCTGCCTCAAAACCACCCACTGGGGATGGTAATCCCAGCCATTGCAGCTTTGGGTTTTCTGCCGACGTTGACGTTGTTGAATGTTGTTGATGATGTTTAAAGTTCATGTAAAGGTTGACGAAAAATCACTGAAATAGCGGCGTTGTTGTAGTTTTAGACCCAACAAAACACCTTATATATAATATATAATTATTACACTATGTGTTATCGATGTGTTTCCAGTACGGATTTACTAAGGATGGACAAAAATGCGCACCTTTTTGCTTCGTTATATTTTCAAGAACATGCAGATGCAAAAATCGACGTAACCTTAGAGTGTTGTTGTGCTCTGGAGCCTTGACATTTTTGTTGCACGTCTCATCCATCGGAGCTGATCACCTGGTGGCCGGGCCCGGTTCTGCTGGACGCTAAACACATGGAGCTGGAGGATACCTTGAAGCACAGTCAACGATGCGGGTTCCAACTTCCAAGTCGTTGGGGTAGAAACCTTGGCCGCAATGGCTGAGTAGGTGTTTGTGTGTGTGTGTTTGTTTGCTATATCTTTCCAAAAATGCATTTAAACGCATTTAAATGCATTAAAAAACAGCTATATATATAGTTATTGATATATAAACATAATAGTTTGTACAATCAGCTATAGGCTCTAGGGTATATCCAAGATACAGCTATGCCCAAAGAAACCGAAGAAACAGAATGCATAAGCTTGTCATCTTGGTTGGTAACCACCGCAATGGAAATACTTAGCTCCTTGGACTGTCATCCAAAAGTCTTGCTCCGCGCTCACTAGAGCGACCAAAGTCCGAACGTTGGATGATACTACTATTCGGTACATGCCAATTATATAATGGGTACTGGGTACTGCATTTTATTCTATCCATTTTAGGTAACCGATAACGACCTAACATCAGCCATTAAATATCATCCATGCTGAATGGATTACCAACCATATTAAACATTGAATATCTGGTGCATTTGGGATTTTGAAGCCATTCCTCAAGGACCCCGCATCCTGGGCCTGTCGGCAACCTTAGGCACCAGACTACGATTGTTTCAGTGAGCCCAAGAAGCTGTCCTTCAACCGTGACCTGGCGGCGTAATGAGAGCTGCCATTACCATGTCTCCAACTTGATAAGTTGGGCATGTGGATATCTGGTTGGTGGTTTGGAACATGAATTTGATTTTTCCATTCAGTTGGGAATTTCATCATCCCAACTGACGAACTCATATTTTTCAGATGGGTAGGCATACCACCAACCAGTAGTATACTGATCGTTAATATGAATATTGGTTAATAAATGTTAATCATTTAATGATTAATTATTATGATAATTGACAATAAGCAACAATAGTGAAAAATAGTTTAGTCATGTTTAGTACCCCTCAACCATGCTCCAGTGGGATGTCGAGACGATGTCGAGACGACAACCCAGGTGTGGTGCCATTGAAAGAGAGCGCCGACAAGAAGAAGATCGAAGGAAAAGGTGGGCTTTGATGGATTTCGATGGAAAATTCTGGTGGAGAACTCCCAATTTTTTGGGGGGAAATCTGGAAAAAAATGCTGGATGAACTTCCAAATTTATAGGACATCTGCTGGGTTAACTCGAATTTTATGGGAATTTTGATGGATGCATTGGATTAACTCCTAAATGTATGTGAAATTTGCTGGCATTCTGCTGGATGAACTCGAAATTTATGGGAAATTTGGCGGATCAACTCAAATTGTTTGAGAACTTTGGTGGATTAACTCCCAAATTTAAGAGAAATTTGGTGGATTTACTGCGCATTTATGGGACATCTGGTGGATTAACTCCCATTTATGGCAATTGGATGAAAAATATGATGATGCGTGATGATTTCAATGGATTTCAATGGGATTTAGTGGGGCTCAATGGAAAAAAAAGCATTGAACGAAATGGGGACGAAACCTACCATTAATGGCAACTTCATGAGGATTAACCAACAGAAATAGCGATATCTGAGAGAATTTTCATGGTGATATATGGTGATATATCATCAACAATAATGCTTTTTGGGGTCTGAACATGTGAGATACGTTACACTCAAGTAGTGGCCATCTGGGCAATTTTTTTAATTAACCACTGGATTTATGGGTACCGTACCGAGACCACATGAGTGGTTCATAGGGTTGCTGAAAATTGGGGTAGCCCAAAACTATATAAATGATTTATAACATATCCTGTACCAATGGACAAATCCCAATTTATAGATACTTGTCTTGTCCCCTTTAAACCTCCTCCATTCAATGGCCATTTCAGGATCCTAAATTGGAGGTACCTACCATATATAAGGCCTATGTAAGGCCTATGTAAGGGAATATCCCCACAAAATATGGCCAAAAATATGGTACAGTACCTCCATCTTAGGATCCTGGAATTCCTATGGATCCATTTATTTGGCATTTTCCCTTGCCACGGATTCCCGGAAGATGTTAGCATATCGTGGAATGAACCTTCGTTTTCCTCCTGCAAGATGCTGCTCCCCACTTCTAAGTTCATTTATCACCCGCTATCACCCCATCACAGTTGTTGGATGTTATTTCACCAACTTAGCTAACATAAATTAACTAAATCACCATGTTGTTGGTTCAAACATTTTCAGTCACCATGTTCCATCATTTTTGATGATGAAATTACATTAAATCCCCATGAAAAGCCTATAGTTTTCCCACTTGTGTGCACTAAAAAATCCTATATTTCATGGCTTCTTGCCGCTATACCTTTCTTTTTCGTTTCAGCGCTTGAGATCAGGGACGGCGAGCCGGAAAGAAGCGCAGCAGGCGCAACTGGCGGAGAAGGAACGGCTGCAGAAGATTCCCCCGGAGGAGCCGTATGCGCCAGCATGCGCTGCGTCGGATCCCACGGGTTTCAACATGTCAACTCGAGGGAAACCAATGGGATCGAATGGTGACAACAATTTTATTTTGAGAAATGGGGATGTCACCAGTTGTTCAGAGGTTTTTCATAGTGTTTCATAGTTTTTCATGGGATATTTGAATATATTTGACCCAACTGCAATCGAAAGTTGGATTTTTTCGAAAGTTGGGATGGTCTAAGGTCATAGCCCATAGGATCCATGTATGCTATATATGGTGACATTTACCATCAATATACCCCAAATGTTAGCATATATGCCATACATGGATCCTATGGGTAGTGGGATGACATGGGATGACCATCCCATGTGATTCTCATGGATTGACCGTCCCTGGCTGCCTTGCTGTGTCCCAAAACCCGCAAGCATCGGCTCCACGGAGGGGATCCCATCGCGGAGATTGCGGCACAGCCGATCGCCGTAGTGAAAAAAAGGTTGGTTTTCGTTTGACGAATCATCATAAGTATGGTTATAATTATGGTTATAATTATGATGGTTATAATTATGATGAATCATGGTTATTTATCTGTCTAATTTTGGATGAATTGTGTAATTCCTGAACAGAAACATACAGTTAAACAATATAACAATGACGGACTCCAACTGAACATGTGGGAGTATTGACAGAAAGTCATCCTGGAGAAGACAGAATATGGACATGTCAAAAAACAACTCAGTAAATATGATTGAAGATTCATGAAGATTCTATGTTCTATTAATCCCTTCCTCCTAATACTAAACGTCCCCCTAATACTAAAAACAGGCATCCATCTCCAATTTCCGAAAATTTCAGTTTGGCCAATTTGACTTTTAATTGATCCCCTTTAAAAAACAATTCAAAAATCAACCTACCATTTGTGGGTTCTCCCCCCTAATACTAAAAAACTAATTCATCCCGGGGTGTTTAGTATTAGGGGGGCTAGTCCTACTCCCCAAATCCAAGCTGCCTGGCTGGTCTAGCTGCCTGCATGTTTTGCTGCAAGGAACTGTCTGGCTGCTTGAAAAGCCACCCCTCTGCCTTGCTGTCTGCAAGGTCTTGCTGAGCTGGCTGGAGTCTTGAATTTGGAAGATCCCATAAACACCTATGTTAAGGGTTTCCCTTAATTTTAGGGGGTTAAAAAACAAATTCAAGACTCCAGCCAGCTCAGACAGAAAGGCAGCCAGCCAGGGATGCCTTTCTGTCTGAGCTGGCTGGAATCTTGAATTTATATTTCCCATCAAAACAACAGCAATTATTGGTAATTATTTAAAGGTTACCCATGTAATAAGTTAATTACTTTACTATTATTCAAGATTCCAGCCTGCCTCTCCTGCTGCTCCCTTTTCTGTGCTGTCTGCTGGGAGCTGTCTGGCTGCCTAGCTGCTCAGCTGTCTGAGCAGCAGAGCCAGCACCACGAAAAAGGGACGCCTGCCTGTCTGAGGCGCGTCAGCCACGCCTGTCTGGCCACTGCCCATCTGTCTGTCCGCGTCTGCATCTGCTGGCTGTGTCTGCTGACGTCTGCCCCGAAGCTGTACCAGCTGTCCTGAGAGAAGTCTATATATGTGTATATATATAATTATATATATATACTGTTGGGACAATAAGTAATATAATGAGGAGGTGGATGTAGGAGGAGATATATGTGTATAATTCTGACTGTGTAAATATTTAATGATGGCAAGGTAATTAAGGAATTAATGGGGGATGCACATTCTTCGCTGCCTGTCTGATGGACATCATTGCTGCCTAGCTGCTTGGCGGTGCTCCATGCAGCACACCTTTTTCCCCACCAAGTGGAGTTCTTGCTGGATGTCCTGCAAGCTGGTGAGAGCTGCCTGCAGGACCTGGGTCTGCTGTTCCTTGGCTGCACAAGTGGCTCAGCCAAAAAAAAGAAAGAACGCTAAAACAGCTACCTGTTGTGCTAATCACTGCCTGATGATTGGAGATCTGACTTGTCTGGCTGTAAATCACTGGCTGAGGATTGCAAAGGTGCGGTGGCTCTTGGATGAATCTGCACCTCATGGATGAACCTGCCTGGAGCTAGCTTGGCAGCACAGAAGCAGCAGTTTGAGAAAGGACTTTAGAAAGGGAAATGGAAGGAGGTGAAGTAGTTTTTAGTATTAAGGTCTGGTGCTTAGTATTAGGGAGAACCTGCCTGGAGCTAGCCTGGCAGCACAGAAGCAGCAGTTTTAGTAAGGAGTTTAGAAAGGGAAATGGAAGGAGGTGAAGTAGTTTTTAGTATTAAGGTCTGGTGCTTAGTATTAGGGAGAACCTGCCTGGAGCTAGCCTGGCAGCACAGAAGCAGCAGTTTTAGTAAGGACTTTAGAAAGGGAAATGGAAGGAGGTGAAGTAGTTTTTAGTATTGAGGTCTGGTGCTTAGTATTAGGGAGAACCTGCCTGGAGCTAGCCTGGCAGCACAGAAGCAGCAGTTTTAGTAAGGACTTTAGAAAGGGAAATGGAAGGAGGCGAAGTAGTTTTTAGTATTAAGGTCTGGTGCTTAGTATTAGGGAGAACCTGCCTGGAGCTAGCCTGGCAGCACAGAAGCAGCAGTTTTAGTAAGGAGTTTAGAAAGGGAAATGGAAGGAGGTGAAGTAGTTTTTAGTATTAAGGTCTGGTGCTTAGTATTAGGGAGAACCTGCCTGGAGCTAGCCTGGCAGCACAGAAGCAGCAGTTTTAGTAAGGACTTTAGAAAGGGAAATGGAAGGAGGTGAAGTAGTTTTTAGTATTAAGGTCTAGTGCTTAGTATTAGGGAGAACCTGCCTGGAGCTAGCCTGGCAGCACAGAAGCAGCAGTTTTAGTAAGGACTTTAGAAAGGGAAATGGAAGGAGGTGAAGTAGTTTTTAGTATTAAGGTCTGGTGCTTAGTATTAGGGAGAACCTGCCTGGAGCTAGCCTGGCAGCACAGAAGCAGCTGTTTTAATTAGTAAGGACTTTAGAAAGGGAAATGGAAGGAGGTGAGGTAGTTTTTAATATTAAGGTCTGGTGCTTACTATTAGGGAGAACCTGCCTGGAGCTAGCCTGGCAGCACGGAAGCAGCAGTTTTAGAAAGGACTTTAGAAGGGAAATGGAAGGAGGTGAAGTAGTTTTTAGTATTAAGGTCTGGTGCTTAGTATTAGGGAGAACCTGCCTGGAGCTAGCTTGGCAGCACAGAAGCAGCAGTTTTAGTAAGAACTTTAGAAAGGGAAATGCCAGCTGGTGAAGTAGTTTTTAGTATTAAGGTCTGGTGCTTAGTATTAAGGAGAACCTGCCTGGAGCTAGCCTGGCAGCACAGAAGCAGCAGTTTTAGTAAGGATTTTAGAAAGGGAAATGGAAGGAGGTGAAGTAGTTTTTAGTATTAAGGTCTGGTGCTTAGTATTAGGGAGAACCTGCCTGGAGCTAGCCTGGCAGCACAGAAGCAGCAGTTTTAGTAAGGGCTTTAGAAAGGGAAATGGAAGGAGGTGAAGTAGTTTTTAATATTAAGGTCTGGTGCTTAGTATTAGGGAGAACCTGCCTGGAGCTAGCTTGGCAGCACAGAAGCAGCAGTTTTAGTAAGGGAAATGCCAGCTGGTGAAGTAGTTTTTAGTATTAAGGTCTGGTGCTTAGTATTAGGGAGAACCTGCCTGGAGCAAGCTTGGCAGCACAGAAGCAGCAGTTTTAGTAAAGACTTTAGAAAGGGAAATGGAAGGAGGTGAAGTAGTTTTTAGTATTAAGGTCTGGTGCTTACTATTAGGGAGAACCTGCCTGGAGCTAGCCTGGCAGCACAGAAGCAGCAGTTTTAGTAAGGACTTTAGAAAGGGAAATGGAAGGAGGTGAAGTAGTTTTTAGTATTGAGGTCTGGTGAACCTGCCTGGAGCTAGCCTGGCAGCACAGAAGCAGCAGTTTTAGTAAGGACTTTAGAAAGGGAAATGGAAGGAGGGGAAGTAGTTTTTAGTATTAAGGTCTGGTGCTTAGTATTAGGGAGAACCTGCCTGGAGCTAGCCTGGCAGCACAGAAGCAGCAGTTTTAGTAAGGACTTTAGAAAGGGAAATGCCAGCTGGTGAAGTAGTTTTTAGTATTAAGGCCTGGTGCTTACTATTAGGGAGAACCTGCCTGGAGCAAGGCCCTGCAGCACAGAAGCAGCAGTGTTTAGTAAGACTTTAGAACGTGGAAATGGAAGGAGGTGAAGTGTTTGTTAGTATTAGGTCTGGTGCTTACTATTAGGGAAGAACCTGCAGGAGCTAGCTTGGCATGCACAGAAGCAGCATTTTTAGTAAGGATTTTAGAAGGGAATGGAAAGGAGGGGAAGTAGTTTTATATTAAGGTCTGGTGCTTACATTAGGGAGAACCTGCCTGGAGCTAGCCTGGCAGCACAGAAGCAGCAGTTTTAGTAAGGACTTTAGAAAGGGAAATGGAAGGAGGTGAAGTAGTTTTCAGTATTAAGGTCTGGTGCTTAGTATTAGGGAGAACCTGCCTGGAGCTAGCCTGGCAGCACAGAAGCAGCTGTTTTAATTAGTAAGGACTTTAGAAAGGGAAATGGAAGGAGGTGAGTTAGTTTTTAATATTAAGGTCTGGTGCTTACTATTAGGGAGAACCTGCCTGGAGCTAGCCTGGCAGCACGGAAGCAGCAGTTTTAGAAAGGACTTTAGAAGGGAAATGGAAGGAGGTGAAGTAGTTTTTAGTATTAAGGTCTGGTGCTTAGTATTAGGGAGAACCTGCCTGGAGCTAGCTTGGCAGCACAGAAGCAGCGGTTTTAGTAAGAACTTTAGAAAGGGAAATGCCAGCTGGTGAAGTAGTTTTTAGTATTAAGGTCTGGTGCTTAGTATTAGGGAGAACCTGCCTGGAGCTAGCCTGGCAGCACAGAAGCAGCAGTTTTAGTAAGGACTTTAGAAAGGGAAATGGAAGGAGGTGAAGTAGTTTTTAGTATTAAGGTCTGGTGCTTACTATTAGGGAGAACCTGCCTGGAGCTAGCTTGGCAGCACAGAAGCAGCAGTTTTAGTAAGGACTTTAGAAAGGGAAATGGAAGGAGGTGAAGTAGTTTTTAGTATTAAGGTCTGGTGCTTACTATTAGGGAGAACCTGCCTGGAGCTAGCTTGGCAGCACAGAAGCAGCAGTTTTAGTAAGGACTTTAGAAAGGGAAATGCCAGCTGGTGAAGTAGTTTTTAGTATTAAGGTCTGGTGCTTACTATTAGGGAGAACCTGCCTGGAGCTAGCTTGGCAGCACAGAAGCAGCAGTTTTAGTAAAGACTTTAGAAAGGGAAATGCCAGCTGGTGAAGTAGTTTTTAGTATTAAGGTCTGGTGCTTAGTATTAGGGAGAACCTGCCTGGAGCTAGCTTGGCAGCACAGAAGCAGCAGTTTTAGTAAGGACTTTAGAAAGGGAAATGCCAGCTGGTGAAGTAGTTTTTAGTATTAAGGTCTGGCGCTTACTATTAGGGAGAACCTGCCTGGAGCTAGCTTGGCAGCACAGAAGCAGCAGTTTTAGTAAAGACTTTAGAAAGGGAAATGGAAGGAGGTGAAGTAGTTTTTAGTATTAAGGTCTGGTGCTTACTATTAGGGAGAACCTGCCTGGAGCTAGCTTGGCAGCACAGAAGCAGCAGTTTTAGTAAGGACTTTAGAAAGGGAAATGCCAGCTGGTGAAGTAGTTTTTAGTATTAAGGTCTGGTGCTTAGTATTAGGGAGAACCTGCCTGGAGCTAGCCTGGCAGCACAGAAGCAGCAGTTTTAGTAAAGACTTTAGAAAGGGAAATGGAAGGAGGTGAAGTAGTTTTTAGTATTAAGGTCTGGTGCTTACTATTAGGGAGAACCTGCCTGGAGCTAGCTTGGCAGCACAGAAGCAGCAGTTTTAGTAAGGACTTTAGAAAGGGAAATGCCAGCTGGTGAAGTAGTTTTTAGTATTAAGGTCTGGTGCTTACTATTAGGGAGAACCTGCCTGGAGCTAGCTTGGCAGCACAGAAGCAGCAGTTTTAGTAAGAACTTTAGAAAGGGAAATGGAAGGAGGTGAAGTAGTTTTTAGTATTAAGGTCTGGTGCTTACTATTAGGGAGAACCTGCCTGGAGCTAGCCTGGCAGCACAGAAGCAGCAGTTTTAGTAAGGACTTTAGAAAGGGAAATGGAAGGAGGTGAAGTAGTTTTTAGTATTAAGGTTTGGTGCTTACTATTAGGGAGAACCTGCCTGGAGCTAGCTTGGCAGCACAGAAGCAGCAGTTTGAGAAAGGACTTTAGAAAGGGAAATGGAAGGAGGTGAAGTAGTTTTTAGTATTAAGGTCTGGTGCTTACTATTAGGGAGGACCTGCCTGGAGCTAGCTTGGCAGCACAGAAGCAGCAGTTTTAGTAAGGACTTTAGAAAGGGAAATGGAAGGAGGGAAATGAAATGCACAACACATTCCAAAAAAGCACCTCTCTCCAATTCAACTGCCTCTGTCAACTGCAACTCTCTTTGCTGCCAAGTTGCTGTCTGGACAGCCAGCTGCACCAAGGCTGCCTGGACCTCGGCTGCCTGGCCCGCTGCTGCCTGCTCCCCCTGAACTGGCTGGCCGTTTGCGTTCATGGCTTCTGAGGCTGTCTTACTGACTTGCGTCTGTTGGCGCTGGCTGCCTGTCTCTGTGCTTGAACCAACAAGCCATGGAAGCTGACTGTCTGTGCACCTGACCCACTGGATGCTGGATAAATACTTACACATTCTAAATAGTTACTAATTACATATAATTACACATATAGTTATTTGATTACATATATAAAAATTATGGATTCTATTATCTGCCAAATAAATCTTATTGCCAGCATAATTATGAAAACCCTCATGATTACTAATTACATATACACATATAATTGATTGTACATCTATTTACTTATTTGTAGCCATCATGAAGCCCTCATGAATAATTATTACATATACACGAATGAAGTGATTATATATATATACTTTTATATACATATGCATCTAATTAATTAATTAGAATTATTTAGAAATCTTTATAAAATGAATAATCCCTTCCTCCATTCTAATGCATTAATAACTAATTAACATGACTTCGATTTGGTTCCCTAATAATAAATACCCCCCTAATACTAAAAACTACCTGCCGTGTTTTGTATTAGGGGGGGGGGGGTTAGTATTAGGAGGAAGGGATTATACCATTGTTGTTTCTAGACATTCAACATGCTCCAATGGTTGCAATGGGTTTGCTTCATCAGTTGCCACATCACTGTGATAGCCATCAGATGAGAAACACGATGAAACCTGAACGTTGAAGTGGAAGGTATGCCTGTTCTTTGCTTTCGGTTTTGGCACATTTTGTGGGGCAAGTTGAAGTCCAAGTCGAAGCTTAAAGGATAGTAAGGATACACACAGATAACAAAGGATAATATGGTCAATGTTTGGGTCCTTGAATGCTTTGGGTGTCGTTAGGGGTGTAGTATGGTGTGCCCTCTGGTGAACTAACATAGCTATTGAAAATCACCATCTTTAATGGGTAAATCAGCTATAGATTTAAACATGTGCAATTTTCAATAGCTATGTTAAATTACCAGAGGGTAGTTATGTCAACTCATCCATTTTTGAAAAGCTCGAGGCAGCTCGAAGACGCTTCCTGATCACTCTGTGCTGTCCTGAGCGCGTTTCCAGATTCACCAGGTGCGCAGAGAAAATCATGAACGGAAATTTGTGCCCACTTGGATGTGCATGCCACTTAGTAAATCGTTTTTTTTTGCGGTTTATAAGAAGATAACCCTACTTAACTCATATCTATATATCTATCTATCTATCTATCAAATCTAATCTTATCTAACCTACTCTACTCTACTCTACTCCACTCTACTCCACTCCACTCCACTCGACTCGACTCGACTCTATTCTACTCTACTCTACTCTTCTCTACTCTACTCTTCTCTACTCTACTCTTCTCTACTCTACTCTACTCTACTCCACTCCACTCTACTCTATCTATCTATCTATATCTATCTATATCTATCTATATCTATCTATATCTATCTATATCTATCTATATCTATCTATATCTCTCTATATCTCTCTATATCTATTTATATCTATCTATATCTACTCTATCTATCTCTATCTATCTTTATCTATCTCTATCTATCTCTATCTATCTCTATCTATCTATCTCCATCTCTCTCTCTATCTATCTCTATCTATCTCTATCTATATCTATATATCTCTATCTATCTCTATCTATCTCTATCTATCTCTATCTATCTCTATCTATCTCCATCTCGATCTATATCTACTCTATCTATCTCTATCTATCTTTATCTATCTCTATCTATCTCTATCTATCTCTATCTATCTCTATCTATTTCTATCTCTATCTCTATCTATCTATCTTTCTATAGGGTATATATATATATATACATATATATATATATATATAAGGAGTATGATATGTGGCCCGGCACGCTCCTAGGCCAGTCCTCTTGGGCGGGAAAAAGGACCGGAGGCGTGACTCGTGACTCGGCCTATCATGACTTCGGGATGGTACTGGGTGGTTTATTCCACCTGGGGTTCAGTATACCCCAGTTGTAAGTGGATTACAGGACGCCTGCCTATTGGACAAAAAGAGCCAGGGATAGAACCTACTTAAGTGGGATGAGCCACCAAGGGACCAAGTATGGAAGATGGATGAACATGGATGTTTACATCAAAATGTTTAAAACTTTTACCAATCTCTGGATGAAATGTCTAAAATTTCCATGGCACGTCCACAAGGCCCTTTCGGCATGTCCCAACCCTTTGGGATCCTTAGGCTGCCGTTGACCACCCTCTTCAGCATGCACAAGGCTGGCGGAAACATCATTTCTTTTTGAGGGTTGCTACAGATATGCATCTACATAATCTACATAGATGTCACATACGTTGCTGTATTGTATATATATATATAATATTATATCACATATTATTAATCATTGTAGACACACATGCATGCGCATGCATGCATGCATGCATACATACATACATACATACATACAGTGTGTTTGTGGGTGTGTTATGTGGTGTTTTCATGTGTTTTCATATTCTGCCGATACATGTATAGAAATATAGATGTGTTTAACATGTTTTTCAGCAGGACGTGATTGCCATCAAGTCCTTCGAGAAGGAGCTTTCGGACGCCGGGGCGGCCCAAACGCTCGCTGGATAGCCATGGAAGCGTAGGAATTTCAGCAATGATAATAAGATAACAATAGGGACTTAACATGAGGAGATAGGTTTCGAAACATCTGGATATCTTTATGTTTTTTAGAACTATATAATGATTTACATGATTTTTAATCTTAGCATTTGGGATTGAACATGGGCCAAGATGAGGGGACAGTGATCATTACATTTTTTTGGGGGGGGGGCACCACTTACTATAAGCAGGAGAGAAATCAGTGGTGTGAAAGATATGTAAGACATACGTACCCTCCAGCAAATTAACATAGATTCTGCCAGATAGGGTTTGGAAGATTAGTTTCCACTAAAAACTGCTGATTTTCAGAGTCTATGTTAATTTTCCGGAGGGTATATTTGAATCACAATTATAGCATGTTATAAAGTCGCTGGGTGAATACTGGTGAATCATTGGTCGATGTCTGATTTTTTTGACACAAATGGGAACAATGCTGTCGTTGGAGCTGCATGAAAGTACTTTTGTGAAGGGACTTACCTTGTTGTATTTTCTATTTACTGACACATGTGTTTACGGAAACCAACAATTCCATGTGTATCCATTTGTCAATGAATTGTAAGGAAAATCTGCGGGTAATGATGGTGCTTAGCCCGTCACCAGGCCTGTGAGGGAGCCGTTGAAAGCATTTCAGAGCTGATTGGCACCCGAGCCTTGGCCGGATCTGGGATGGCCTGTGACTGGTCATGTCCGGTAAATCAGGGCATTGGGCATTCTTTGGTGAACTATATATATATAATTATTTAATAACTATATAATTAATTATATATATTATATAATTATTATATATATTATATATATATATATACGTATATATTTATACTTCATTTTGGTCCGCACCCAAATGAATTTAGATGGATTGAACCCATCAACCAGCAAAACTTAGAAATCCAAGTTGTCAGATTCAGCTCCGGTGTGATGTGTCGTTCAATCGTCATACAACCTTTGCCACTTTGAATCCCGACGGTTGACACACACATCATATACTGCAACAACCCTCCCTGATATTTGGTACCTCGGAAAAGATTCCAAGCGGGGAAGTTTTCTTCCCTCCCTAAACGTCCGAAAGAATGCCGAATTTCCACTTCTTGATCTGGTTGATGGTTTGGAACATGTTTTATTTTCCATAATATATGGAATAATCATCCCAACTGACTAGTATTTTTCAGAGGGGTTGAAACCACCAACCAGTGATGGTTTCATCAAACGTATGATTATAGCCGTTGGCAACTCACTACGGAGAGTTTGAGAATCTGACCCGCCCACCATTTGTCGTACCATCATTTGTCGTTGCTATTGTTTACGCCGGCAACTGATTTCAATTAATTATGTTGCATCTGCCGGCGCATTGCCAGTGTATAGCCGAAATGGTATGCTATGTTTTTGTCCATTTAATGACGCGCCACTCTCTACCATCATGAAGCTCTTTGGGATACACAATAAATACATGGCTGTGTTTTTAAAAATTGAGTATCTTTGAAGATATATCAATGATAGGCATCTTTAAAAATTGACCAGCCAAATCCAGCCCAAAAATCCAGCATGTGCGGTTGCCTTTTGCCACAGCCGATTTGTGGCCAGTGTCCAGTTGGTCCGATCCATGGCCATGGCTAAGGAGTGCGACATGTGCCAGAAGAAGTGTCGTCCAATCCTCAGGGTCTCAGATTGACTGGGATCTCCGGTATTGACATGCTCATGGCCCAAGAAGTTTGAATTTCAATATGGCTATGGGTCAATACCTATAGATACTTTTTTAGTGGGATGAACATCCATTTACCAGCTATTTTGATGTGAACTACAGGGGTACAAGGTTTTGACCCATCCCCATATGAATCACCCATGGAATATGGTGAATATGCTAGTATCTAGTAGAACTATCTTGGGCAAGCCCCAAAATTCAACTGAAATGAGACCTTTGTCCTGGCTTGAGGTTCGTCCAGCAGTTTTCTAACCTGCCTTGCTGTCCAATTCCCCTATGGATGATATGCCAAGCAAAGAGAATCGGAGATTTCCCGCCCAGTCATATTACTGTATATAGAGTGGAAAACCACTGAACAAATAGCATCATCATGTGAGTAACCGACAAATTAAGCAGAAGACTAAAGTAGTGGGGAGTGGACTTGGGATGTTCAAATTTGTACGAAAACATTCACAACCGATAGGGGACCACCCACTTTGGCCACTTTGGCCATGTCCATTGCGGGTACGAAGTAATTTTGTCCGCTGCTTGCCATACACCTATCAATCCGGTCAGCTGACCCTTTGGCATGGATATAACTATCATTAATCGTCTGTATATTTATTGGCTTATCCTATCAAACAATTAGGTGCCCTCCCCAGGTTATAAGTCGGTTTTTCAACCCATCTAATGTGTTCGATAAATCTGCCATAAACCCAACAGTCAACCTACTTGTAGACTAACTTAACTAAGGGACTGGGGCACCGTCTTTAACAATCAACTCCCTATTGTTGATGGTTATATCGATCATGTTAAATCAATTATATCCCTGTAAGATCAGCCCATGTTTGCTGGTTAATCACCCCATCAAGGCTAGAGATGCTTCCTGAGCTGCTCTCCCTACCCTTGAACTGGCGAGTGGGGAGCCCTGGGAGAAACTCCCGCAGGCCATGGCCACATGGCCATATCCGGTAACGGTCATTTTTCAGTGTAAAGCCAATGCGTTTCGGGCACCAAGCACCATACCGAGATATATGATGATATGCATATATATATATACACATTATATATATATGAATAATAATTACAGTGAATTAGAGTGTGTTTCTAAGTTGACTGAAACCAGCGAAGAGTCTGTGATGATGGTAGCATCAGTATAAACAAGAGTGACAATGATCTTTAAAGAGAAGCACAGCAGATATCGTCATGATGACCATTATGATAATGATTTATCATCATCAGCTGGATCATCAGGAGGAACTTCGTAAGTACCACCCGTGAAATTCAGTGATCATCATTCTAGATATGAGATAGTTGCCATCATGCGCAAATGGAAACACATGGAAGAAAGATGCCATTGCCGATGTGGAACAGCTGCAAATCCCTTCTCCCACTGGAGGGGGTCAATAGCAAGGTACCCACCATTGAACAACAAGCAGGCATTCAATGGCATTCAGATGATATATATATATATATATTGATATTGATATATTACAAAAGAACAAACCGTGTTTCAAACCAAATTCTTTCCCAAGCTGGCAGTGGCAATTCAGTTCTTTTCCCACAGAGCACCGCATCCTTGGTTTGTTTTTTGGCACCGTTGGGTGACATTGTTTCACCATGTCACAACGAAGCATAGTGCACTAATAGTGGGTGAAATCATCCAAGAAAAACCAGCATCCACATTTACAGCTGAAGGGTTTTGCCAACACACATGAGATATTTCTGGTGTATGGATAGATGGATCGATGGATGGATTGTGGTCATTGAATGTCATTGAAGGTGCTGCCCCAACTGTGTTTTTTTTACTGAGACTTGACAGAGTCATTAAATCCCGCAAACAACATGATCTATGTGATCTTCTCTTAGCAGGTTTGATGACAGAAAGGTTGTTGAATGCATTTCATTGTTTTGTCCCTCAGCCCCACCTGAGCCACGTTCAAAACTGCCGGTAGACCACTCTACGACGGAGTTGATGTTCTGAAAGATTGAGCGGAACCATTCGCGTGCAGGCTTTTTGCAAGCTCCGCACAAGCTTAGGTTCGCGCAAGCTAATCGCAGGATCGAAATAGCGCAAATGTAGACTACAAGGACCAAATAGTCAAACCTTCTTGGTGCCTGCCTACATCGCGGAAGTAATAAATGTACCAAATCTCACGACGAGTCCTTCGCGCAGCCCGCAGGATCGCGCACCCATTGCTTCCCAATGGCAGGATGAGTATCCTCCACATGGGTTCCATGGGGAGTACCCCAACAGCTGGATGGTTTATGTCATTGACATGGCAAATCCCTTAACAAAAATGAATCATTTGAGGGGTACCCGGGGGGTACCCCGATGTTAGGAGGACACCTCCATATACTGATGGACTGTGAAGCGAAAGCGCCTAGGCAGTGGCGGAACCTTTGGCTGATGCTTTGTCTCCACTCCTCAAGTGTGATTCCCCGGCATCCCAACTCGGAGCCCAGATTTGGGTCGTAAGATGGATCCAAAAAAAATATAGGGGAAACGCCATGAATTTCCCAGATCCATGGGTGAACCGTTAATGTCACTACCCCTATTAATGTCCATTCTGGGGTATGCCGGGTATATCGACTCTCTACGTCTGAGTCCCTCCGGGAAAACAGGAGAGGAATTCATATCTTTGGAGATGGTGGTGAGGATGATATTTGTGAAAAATGAATCAAGGTAGGATGATATGATCATTATATGATCATTATGATCCAATAGCTCATTAATCTCAATGATCATCAATTATCTATTGGAACCTACTAAAGCCAAGGTCCCGGCAAGCGCCACCAAAATGGTCGGGATATATCGGGATGATATCCAATTTGATGCATGGACCTATTTTGGCTTCAGCACAGAGCAACGGTGCCTGTTCCTCTTACTGCAGCACCCTGCACTCACCATGGCTCGCTCCGTGAGCCTCCTCCCCATGGCGCTGTTGGCGCTGGGCGCCTGGATGTTGAGCTCCTTGACCCAGAGCGGCTTCGTCATGAACAGCGCCACCCCAAGGGGCAGCAAGGTGGCCATGAGGGGATTCAAGGATGACTTCTATGCCTGGAAGGAGACTTTGAGCTCGGAAGATCAGGCACTCTTGCTGAAGCAGGCCCAGAATGCAACCTGGCAGAAATTCAGAAGCATTTTACTCTTCAATGCGGTATTTTTTTTCCAAAGACATACCTATAGTATCTATAGTTGTTCCCCTTGGCAGCTGCTTGTTAGCCGTAATTATTGTTCTTCTCGCTTTGGAATTGCATATCACCTCAGGAGTTCAACAAGAAGTTCCGCGCTTCTGATGAGTTCAAGAAGAGCGTCTCTGAGGACAAGATTGAGTCCTTCGGAAAGGTCTTGCAGAAATTCTTCGACAATGAACGTGAGGACTACAAGAAGGACTGGGTTGCTCGGATAATGAACAACTTCCGCGCTCATTCACAATGTACATATGCAGTATACATTGGCATCGCATTTGGTTTACATATACATCGGTGTTTCATTTGGCATAATTTTGCTCAATCAACAACGTTCAACATAACATAAATGCAGTATTATATTAATATTGTGCTGATGCAGCGGGTGACAATTGCACATGCCGTAGCCTTTGCAACCACATTTGCACACACACACACAGATACCGCTGTTGGCACAACATTCATTGTGACAGTCAGTAAGACAATTTTCGGTGATCACGTTTAGGTTACTTCACCACTTTCAGTCAGACTTCAAAGGAGGCAATTTGTGGGTTTAAACATATGGTTTAACATGGTTTAACCAGTCACTTGACTTCTAGGTGTTCAGTGCTTGGGTCTCCATCAAGTGATGACCATCGAGGGATTGGATTCAGCATCACATGGTTTTGATCGTTGAGTCAGGTAAATCCCTATCATATTGTAAATGGTATTGTTAAAATCATATGGATATCCATGATAGATGATATCATGATAGGGTTTAACTATCAAAAATCCCTATCAAGTTATATCATGTTATATCCAAACTATAAGATGACGTTCGAAAAAAGCAAACTATTTATCCTAGTTTTGTGAGATTTGTTGGGATTCTTTAAATACTTGTTTTCTGATGCTTGTTACCCCCTGGTCTTTAAACGCACGCATCCCTGGTTTTAGTTCTCGAAGTCCGCAGGATGTGGCCATGAAGACGCCAGACTATGATGCCCTGCAGAAGAAGGCTAATCAGGCTGGTTGTTTTGGAATCATCCTCTCAGGGGAAGGGTCTGTATCAGAATGCTTTATCTCGGGGTATCGTAAGGGGTGGGATGATGGATGACACGGTGATGATACGTTGCTTTGTTCATTTTCTTGGAGCAGATTTATAGATTCTAAGATTGATATTTCAAGATCATAAAAGATCATATGGGATTGGAATCTATAGATGTTTAAAGATCGTGTGGGATCTACCTCGTATCAACTATACAATCGCTTTGAGTATAATTGGTGCTAACCACATGATGTTTTTTTCTTGAAATGATGAATCCCCAAGTCACCATTGAGCATGTGTTTCAATACTAAGTCATGGCAATCCATGATTTGGATGATGAGGACCCCTATTTTGTGAAATTCAAAGGAATCCCAGTAATCAATTAGGCCCCTCTCAGCTTGTAGGTGGCCTATGACTTCAGCCTCAAGCGCGCCGTCATCGAAGTGGACCGTGATGCGGACCGCCGCTGGTCCTTCGCCACGGACAAGATGAAGCTGGCCGAAGACAAGGACGAGGTCGCCCCCAACTCTGCTCCTTTGGAGGACTTCAACTGGGCTGCGAATTGTCGAAGAAGTGGTGAATCAGTAGCTTCCCCTTTAGAATATGATATGAACTTATAATTTAAACTGAGGATAATGTATGCACACACACATATATATATAATTATATTATTTATGTGCGTATAATTGTGAGCATGTGTAAATCACTGCGACTATTTCTCCTTTATTTATATCCGAGCAACTCTGATCAGGTGTGTTTGTCCCAGCATTGAACCTCTCAACAGAATATTAGGTACGAACTTTGCTCCAAATTGTGAACTTCCAAACTGGATGGTTTGAAGCAAAATAGGGCCAGTAAGGTGCCTGCTTATTGATGTGCATGGAACTAATCATCCAATCCCCCTAATATGAAACACCCTCATCGCATGGTCCCACATATGTGATTTCATCCCCTACTGAACCATGGTTTATGCGGGGTGCTGGTCCATATGAACGGGAAAGGGATTAGTCTAGTCTCGAGGTGGATCCTCGATTCTTACAACGCTTTGGTGCCTTGGACGGCCACAGGAAGTGTATTTGTTCGCCAATGAGGGTGAGAACCACACCAACAACGTCAAGCAGTTGGAGGCCATGAAGAAAGCTATGGAGGACGGGGCAGCTGAGCGTAGCGTCGTAGCTGCTGTGTGACTTCCATATCCGGGCCATTTGCCAGGATGCCTCGGCCCCAGCAGAGGCGGCCAAGATCAAGAAGATGCTGGAGGGCTTCAAGATTCCTGCGGCCGGTGAGGAGCCGGAGTCCACAAAAAGGTCGAAAGATGGTGGAAAGCAGTGAGTTAACTGAGTTAACCCACAAAAAATAGGGGTTTTAACTTGAAGCCCACCATAACCAGCCATAGCTAACCATTTTAGGGGAATGTCCAAAAATAGGAGGTCTGGAAGATAATGTCGGATTTTTGCCATTAGCCAGCCCCAATTGTCAGAGAGAGGGTAGGTATTTTCCCAGTGGTCCTGAGAATTGGGGCATGCGGAATTCGGTGAGGGGCCCAGGGGTGCTGGTCCTTGCCTCACAAGGCGTCCTTCTTCACCAGCTTCCCAATGTTTTTGCTGAAAGCCTGGTTGAATCATTAGCCTAGACCAACATCCCAACATCATAAATTAGATGCGCGCGCACACGCAGACACACAGACACACAGACACACATACACACATACAGTCACATACACACATACACACATACACACATACACACATACACACATACACACATAAACACATACACACATAAACACATACACACATACACACATACACACATACACACATACACACATACACACATACACACATACATAAATACATACATGACTACATACCTACATACCTACATACCTACCTAGCTACCTAGCTACCTAGCTACCTAGCTACCTAGCTACCTAGCTACCTAGCTACCTAGCTACATACCTACATACCTACATACCTACCTACATACCTACATACCTACATACATACATACATACATACATACATACCTGCATACCTGCATACCTGCATACCTGCATACCTACATACCTACATACCTACATACCTACATACCTACATACCTACATACCTACATACCTACATACCTACATACCTACATACATACATACATACCTACATACCTACATACCTACATACCTACATACCTACGTACCTACATACCTACATACCTACATACCTTCATACCTTCATACCTTCATACCTTTATACCTTCGTGTATATATATATATACACATACATACATACATACATACATACATACATGCATACATGCATACATGCATACATGCATACATGCATACATGCATACATGCATACATGCATACATGCATACATGCATACATGCATACATGCATCCATCCATCCATCCATCCATCCATACATGCATGCATACATACATACATACATACACACATACACACATACACACATACATACCTGCATACCTGCATACCTGCATACCTGCATACCTCCATACCTACATACCTACATACCTACATACCTTCGTATATATATATATATATTAATATTATAATTTTATTTATAATATATTTATCTATATATATTATATATATATATTTATATTATAATTTAATTACATATATATATGTATAAATATATATATATATATACATATAAGCTTATTATTGTAAATCCCAAGCTTTAGACGCTACTTTTTTGCTGGCGAAATCCAACTGTGATTTGGTCACGCTCACCTGACCCCGGCCCAGGACTTTTCTGTGCAGCTGCCTCGCAAGCTCATCGATGATCTGAAGGCCACTGCCGGTGGCATCGCAGTGCCTTGCAGCATCTTGGAGCCTCTGAGAAGGGCAGAAAGCATTGGGAACATGGGAACTTCATGAACTTTTAGGTGAAAAATATGGGAAAATCTTGGTGAAGGGTAATTGAAGATGGCTTGATTTATAGCTCTTTCTGTTCCCTATTGATATAATTTCATGTCCAGCTGACAGAGCTTGAACTTGCAGAGTTTCTGGTTAGGCGACACGAATGAACCGACCTCGATCTCATGCCAGGCCCAGAAGGAGGGCAAGTCGGACAGCGAGTTGGATGAGATGTGGTGGAAGCAGGCTGGGGAGCTGGTGGCCGGCTACTACAAGCAGCGCGAGGAGGTGGAGAAGGATGTGGAAGGTCCCTTGGTGTTTTGGGTCTTCATGTTTTGAGTTCCTGATTTTCCAGTTGATTACCCTCTGGTAAACTAACATAACTATGGAAAATCAACATTTTAATGGGAAAATCCACTATTTCTATGGCCATTTTCAATAGCTATGTTAGTTTACCAGAGGGTAGTTGGTTGGGAGGTGTGGGGTTCAATGATTCCTCGAGCCATCTCCCTTGTTGAAACTGCAGTTGGACCATCCCAGCTTCAGCGTGCAAAACACTACATTGAACAACATTGGACGACAGGTTATTGTCCCTCATACCCTCTGGTAAACTAACATAACTATGGAAAATCACAATTTTTCATGGGAAAACTCACTATAAATGGTGATGTTCCATAGTTATGTTAAATTACCAAAGGGTATTCCAAACAAAACGCGCATTTACCGGCTTCTTACTCTATACTTGTTTCTACATGAATGTTGGTGGATTGAGGTACGTAGCCCCGCTGTCTACAAAAGGGTCATTTGAGGCATTTGACCTTCCAGACCAAAAAGCTCAGGCTTGAAGAAGTTCTTCCGATCTCAGAAGGACATGCCTGGCAAGACCAAGGCCCCGGTTGTGAGGGCCGCTGCTGTGATTGACATTCCAGTCCCGAGTGGCCAAATCCAGGACATCAAATGATTCAGAAAGTATAACATGTGACATGCTGAATCATGTTGATCATTTTGCAGGTGCTGTGCTGGAGGCAGATGCAGATCTGGGAAACGTATGTAAATGTTTGGTGCATCCCCCTCCCCTGCAAAATCAAGTCAGTCCAGTCATGGATGTGGGTCCAGGCTGACATTGTGAAGCAGATCTGGAAGGAGCTGCCGAAGCACATGGACACCCCGGTGGCTCCCTTGGATGAGGAGATGCTGGTAGACTTGGCCAAGGAGCCTGCTGTCATTGAAGGTCACTTGACAGCTTGGACCTGGGGGTGACGATTTGCAGTTGGCCCCAATATATCGGAGAACTGCAAGAGAACTGCACCAATGTGACAGCGTTTGCACATGTTTGCACCAAGTGTGCAGGACAAGAATTTGCTTGAATTTTTGAGGCCGCCAATTTCAGTTTCAGGACATACCAATAGATTGAATCATGGATTTGTACTGTATTCATTTCCATGGTTTTCGATGATATTCCCATTGCGGCTAGGAACAGCAAATTTCCCGAAAACGTGGCAGAAACCGTTGGACCTAGGTGAGTTCAAGCACAGCTGGGGCACGGCCGAGAAGCTCTACAAGTCCGAGGTGCGAACTAGGAAGTGGGTCGGAGGTGTGATTGTAATCCATTGAATGGAACAGATCCCTGGTTGATCCCTGGTTGGTATTCAGTGATAGCCACTCTGAGTGACTAGATTTTACTAAATCAGAGTTGCTATCCTGTCACTTAGTAGGATGGTCATGTCATGGCATGTGGGCCTCGCCATTCGTTTCGCGTTTTTCTGGCAACAAAAATGTTCTCACAACATTGAGCTGTGGTTCCCGGCTCAAAATGCAGCATAGAACTGCGAGAGATTGCAAGAGTGGCTTTGGAAGATGAATTTCCACCACTGGAAATGACCATGAAATGACCCATATTGTAGTCAATTATAGTTCGATTCCATGTTAGATGTCTGATTTTTAAATTTTTGGTGTATCAATGTGTATCAGCGTATACCTCAGAATCCCTCCGTCGCAGCTCCTTTGTAGGCCATCGATTCCTTCGGCAACCGCTACTTGCTGGGCGTCTTCGAGAACAAGGCGGACGCTGAGAAGGCCTTCGATTCCTGGAACAAGGAGTATGAACAGGCAGGGATCGGCCCTGCTGGTGGATGATCGTGCTTGGGATTCGGTTTCTCCGAGGTTTTCAAGGAGATCATGGGATGATGTCCACGAGCAATGACGATGATCATCGGATGATTATAGTGATGCTTAAGACCTACATAGACTTAACTGTAATGAGACACGCAAATCAAATGAGGAATTCATTGTGAGTTCTGCCCATACTAAACAAAATGGCCTTTCAGGAATCCAGTATGGGGCAGTATGAAATCATTGTGTTCAAGGAATTTCAAGGAGAGAATCAGTCGTTACCTTGCGCGTTTCCCATCGCGTTTCCCGCCATCATTTGCCAGCAAGGGAACGCGTTTCATTATATCTCCGGTACAGTAATCCAGTTTATATCTGGGCTATACTCCCCTCGTTTCAGAGGTCAGTGTCTTTTCTTGTTTGGCCAATGCACATCCAAAGTTCACCATGGAGCCAACATGAGCCAACAGTGTAACAGCCAGGCCGGCAAGGACGTGAAGGAGAACTTGAAGAACTGGGCCAAGCAACAGGAAGCGGAACTTGCCGAGGAGCCTGCGGGGTACAGATCGGAGTACCATGGGGTACCAAAGGGGATACCAGGCCGCTGGTCAGGCTGCTTGTTTTTCTTGGGGAAAATAGTGGAAAACTATGGTGGTGGGTTAATAATTTTGACCCATACCTGCCGATGTGATTTTGTTTCTTCGCTGTTCCTTTGTTTTCCTATCTCCCCCGATCAATGAATCAAGGAGGATGATGATGATGATGATGATGATGATTGATGATGATTGATGGTGGTTTCACCTCGCCAAAGCCTGTTTCTGGAACAAGACTCAGCATGTTGCGGCTCTCAGGCACCCCTAAGAACCTTGAGATGACTCGGTACGGCCTTGAGATGACCTGCTTAAGTTCAATTTGACACATCACTGCAACTGCAGGTCGGAAGGTTGTGCACCCCTCTCCCAAGGGTCTCAACCAAGAATCTGCCATGGTCGGTGCCTTGCAGGAGCAGGATTCCGTGGATCGTATCCGCAAGGCCTTGGAAGAAGCGCGCCGCTGAGTGGCGAAGAAAGGGCCACCGACCGAGTCAGTAAGTGGTGGCCACCTGAAAGGTGGGTGGCATCAAACCAGTCTGAGGTGCGGGGACTCCCCAGTAGCCTCCAGTAATCACACATGGCACTAGGAAATCCTCATTCTTTGTTCGACTAGCCATCGATGAATTGATAAAAGTTGGTAGAAATGGTGGACTTTCTATTGCTAGGCTAGATGACGAGAGGGTATGCCAGTATGAGAGTTTCTCTCACAGGAACATGGCGTCGACACCGTCGCTGATTTTTTGCGGTTCTCCCGGGCATTTCAAACGGCCAGACTAGAGGTCCAAAAAAGTGTGTGGCTCCAAGTTTGGCCCAAGAAAATCAGGGTTATCCAACTGCGACAAATTGCCAAATCTGCATGCTGTTTGTCCATAAAAAACGTTGCCCCCCCCCGAAGTTTTGACTTTCCAGGAGTTCCTTGGCTCCAGCAGCACCAACTTGAGCTCAAGAACTATCCCATGTGATGTTGCAAAAACTGTGAGGGGAGAACATGATGCTGAGTACGGAAGAACCCACAGTTGCCCCATTCTTTGGCTATTCGGCTATTCTTTGTGTACTGAATTCATTTGGCTATGGATGTGATCACTTTTTGACTGCAAGTCACGGGGCCCATTGCACATGATTCCCCCCCTTTGGGGCGATGACATGTAGTAAACACCCTACAGGAGTTGGCCACCATGGGGAACCCACCATTTCCAGCATCCCAAGGGTCCCAAGGAACCAGAAACCTGGCGTGCTCTTGCAACCCCTGAGAACTGCTTGCAAGCGGGGAAGCTCAGCGCCGATTCACTGCTGAAGAGCAGTTGGAAGTCATCAGATGTCATCAGTTTCTACGGGATCTGTAGGCAATTGTAAACATGTCACGAAACCATGCGAAACCTGACATGTTTGTTGATGCTTATGGTTCCGCAATTCAGGTGGGGGCACTTGGTGTTGAGTCTATAGATTTGTTTGCTGCAGTCGTGTACCATACGGGACGCTGAAACATGCAAGGTGATACAAGGTGATGCCGCCTAGTTAGCTACAGGTATTCGATATATAGTTATATGATGTTATACTGGTTGGTGGTTTGGAACATGAATGTTATTGTTTCCATCTATTGGGAAGAATAATCCCAACTGAATTTCATATTTTTCAGAGGGGTAGGTATACCACCAACCAGTTATATAATTGGGGTCATAAGTTATAAACCACCAATCCAGAAAACTATGGGTCTGGGGGGGTTACAACCTTGCAGCACATGGAGCAGCATGCCCAGGCTTCCCAAGTCTGCGAGACCGATCGCAGAAGCCTTGGCAGGCGCGGTCAAGGGTCTCCATACGTGAGGCCAACATGAGTCAACACGATTCCGAGCCAGCAAAGCACAACTGAGCAGTGTTCAAAACCGGGAATTATATGGAATTATACCCCATAGGATCCATGGTGCTGCTATATATGGTAACATGGATCCCATCAATATACCCCAAATGTTAGCATATATACCATACATGGATCCTATGGGTACTAACCAATACTTTTGGATTATCACAATCCTTAAGGGAGTATCATGAGTATCCCGTTTCTCAACCAGTATAAAGGAGCGGCGCAGGGTTTTGAACACTGCTCGAATGTTGATCATCGTCGTTTCTCCCGAAAATCCATCCATTTTTCGGCTTTCTTGATCAGCTGTCCAAAACTTTTTCTCTTGTGGTCTTTGAGGATTGGCATGTGTTCACCAGTCAACTTGCTACTGAAATGTTTTCTAGTACTAATTCAGATGTATTCTATAACCATCCAAATTCAGGTGGGCAATGTTTCTAAGTTATATATATATGTAATATGTATATTTACTTCCACAAAACACATTGGCATATTTATATAATTGTAATAATTAAATGTACAGTATATTCTTTACCGTCGTACCATAATTTATAGCATAATTACTGTACTACAATCACAGTTATCCTTAAATTTTGGATTTAATAATCATCGCTAGAAACCGTTTCCCTTGAATTCTAGGACTTCCCAACCAAAAAAAACAACAGATGCATCTCATTATCGTTACGGATTCGGTTTTGACAGATCGGTCCTTTTTTGTTTTCCCTGGCGGTTTCTTTTCCCAGAATCGCAGCCACTCATGATAAAAAGATTACGAACAAAGAGATCATGTGAAGTACATTAAATTAAAATACATTAATTAACTGGTTGGTGGTTTGGAACATGAATGTAATTGTTTCCTAATATATTGGGAAGAATAATCCCAACTGACTTTCATATTTTTCAGAGGGGTGGCTCAACCACCAACCAGTTGAATTCTTAAGTCATTGTTCATTGAGGATTGGTGGGAATCCCCCCAAAAAAAATCTTAACAGACAATGATTGAAGCACGAATCATAGTTTTTCGTATCATATAAAAGAATCACATAAAACCACAAAGAACTGCCCTTAAAGAACATGATGTTTCCCTTCTGATTCTATTACTATCACCATTCATGATGGGACTCATCATCCATTCATGGGAATCCCTCAATCTAACCATCCATTCTGGGATTGAACATCACTTTCAAGGAGAATTATATGAGCCACCGCAAAAAACCCGATACTAAATATGTATTGGACGGACATTGGTTTATGGAAATTGATGGAAATTGTTAAAAACACACGGTAAGCGATGGGACCTTCCCAAATTAGCGATGCCCCTTTTCAAGGTTATGTCATTGTATTTCTCTAATATCCACATTAGCGATACCCAAATTGGACGTTGATTTTGTGAATTATATATATATATATAAATGTAGCAGTTTCCTGCAAGCGATACCCCTATATCATTATTGTACAAACGTGTGGTATGCGATGGGACCTTCCCAAATTTGTGGATGTCCTTTCCATGAACCCAGGGTTTTCGAAATTGCTCATATGTTAAATGAGTTTCATTCATGTTCTTAATCATCATGGGATCATTTCTTAATAATTAAGTGATCATTGGATGATTTACCCTCTCCGATAGAAAAAAAATCGGTGATTTTCCTATTGAACTCCCCATTTCAAACGTGGATTTCGCAGCTTGCCACGTTTGAAAAAATCGGAGGGGGTCATAAGCACCTTCCCACGGCTTCTTCCGCAGGTGTGGAGCTCAGAGGCATCACCTATGCGGAGGGCAGTGTGGCGGCGGAGATTCTGCTGGCGCTGGCGGAAAACAACTGCCAGGTGCGGAGCGGACGTCGAGGTGGGTCCCCTCTGGTACACCGTGGTAGACCTACAAAAAACATCATTTCGAAACTCACCATCTTTTTCATAGGTAGATGAACTATTTCAATGGGCCATGTTCAATAGCTATGTTCAATTACCGGAGGCTATAGTGTTTAATAATGGGGGACTTGGATGTGCTTCCCAGGTGGTTATGGAAGTGAGTTTCGGCCCTTATCAAACACAATGGCCATAAACGGAAATGCTCATCCCCCCTTTAGTAGGAATTATATATCTGTAATTAATGCATATTAACATACCCCATATAAGGAAACCTAAATTCATATAGTGAGATGATTCCGGAAAGCCATCTGCCATGCTTTGGGTTTCGACCATGGCACATAAGGCACATCATTTCGTCCATCCAGGATTATGGTGAAATCCACCAGATGGCGGGTTTTCATGGGGATGCCCCACTCTATGACTGCGACAATCCCCCAAACACGGAGGTGATTAAAGGGTAGTACAACAACCTCCGTGAGCATCATCTGACTGGCTTTGAAACTGCTTTGAACACAGTGTTTCCCCTTTTGCATCCCATTCGCGGCGGCCAAGCCCATTGTTGAACATCACCATTGCTGCTTCGCAGGCCTAGTTTGGATCATAGATGTACTGTTTCCACTCCACTAGTTAGTAGTTGGTAGTGTGACAGAGGAGTACTTCCGAAGCAAACAGCCACTAGGCGAGCAGATGCAGATGGTATACCACACCGCTATCACTTTGAAAGAAATGCAAGACTGATGTTACTTCATAGAAGGGACATTATTGGTTTGCATGGTTGAGTAGTGAACCTCCCAAGTTTTGATGTTATATCATGACAATGGAAAATTGCCCATGAACATAGATGATCTGGGATGAGTTAGTTACCTATCAAAAATGCCTGCCACGGTGCCAGATCTCCACAGTGGCATCCAAATTGCGCCCGCCTTTGTTGCAGCGACTACCACTGCCAGATCTAGTTGCTTGGAGAAGTCATGGCCCAGGAATCCGAGAGACCTGCAAATTGAGGAATGCTAAAACTTTGAGTTTTTGCAACAAATGGATACAAATGGGCTGTAAATGGTGAACATTTTGCCAACACAAAAAGGCATATTTTTTGATATTTTTTTGATGGTTTTTTTCCGCGCGTGAGCACGCGATTGGAGCGATTTGAATCAGGAGAGGCACTCACTGACCAGCTGATAGTATATGTTTTCACAAGGTATCTAAGATTAGTCAGATTAGCCATGGGAATGGTCGGTGGCAAGGCTTGGATTTTCACCTTGGATGGTATGCTCGTAGCTTTTTTCAGCCTGATGAAAATAGGAAGCGATAGCTTTGGTCGTCCTCGCCATCATCACCAGCACCAATATTACTGATCATCACCATCAATCATCACCTAATTATCATGATCATCCTCCTAGTCACTAGTCATCATGACCATCATCATGGCCATCACCACCACCACTTTTATCATTGTTGTAATCCTCCTATCGAGGTTAGCATCGTGGCCGCCCTTGGGGAGCAAGGTTCGCCGTGTGCCGTAGATTGGGATCGAGATCGATGTTTCGAATGGAAGCTGCTGCAATCAACCACTGAAATTGTGTTTTGATTCGCAGAAGTGGTGAGTTGGAAATGGTTAGATTTATGATGATATATGGGGGTTTCCTAAAATAGGAATACCGGAATACCCCTAGTTATCATCCATTTATAGATGCGATTTTCCATGAAATAAACCATCCAGCGAGCTTGGGGTATCTCCATTTTTGGAGACCCCCATTGAAGTTCTCTGAACAGGTTTCATGCTGAAGCGGACACAGCCGTTCATCTCGTGTTTCCGCTCAAGCCTAAAAGGATGAATAGTCTTCTGGCGGGGGCTTCAGCCATATCTTTCATCGCTGGTTGGTCAACTCGTTCATTGCTTTCATCGGGTGATTCGAGTTATCCTCCTTGCCCTGCTTGTTCAACCATCTGTGGCTCATTGACTTGCCCCACGGTTCACTGTGGTCCATCTAGTTTTGACTTCAGCGGGCTGTTGATCATTCTTGGTCTGGGTTCATTGATCATTGCTGTGATACTTGGTGGTTCCCTCCTTTGGAAAGGGTCTGGATCGGTGAAGCCCGTCGATAAATCATCCCCAGTGGATGGCCGGCGGACCTCCTTTGGGCCAGCAACCTCCTGGAGGCCTCTCACCGGGTGATCAAGTGTTGGTCTTTTACGACGACCCCACAGAGCAACAATGGCATGCAAGACTTCTTCTGTCATGCATCACTGGGGACGAATGGATCATCTTGACTCCGGATGGGGACATCTACGGAGAGCAAATCAGTTCAGGAAACCCAGACTTTTTAGCATGGCGCCCCATGGATCCCAACAATGTTATCCCTGTTGGCATCAATCGTGCCCAAGTTTATGGATTTCGAGTTTTCCCAGATCCAGCTGCTTTGGCTCGGCTGACAGCCGAAGGTCAACGCCACGCCGCTCAGGAACGTGTTCGGCGAGGCCTAGCTGGAGGTGTTCAAGGGGGCGGAGGTGGCCCTGCAGGGCAGATTGCTCCACTTGCGGGCGGCCAACCAGCAGGTGCGGCGCAGCCAGGGGCGGCAGTCGCAGTCCCAAACGTCGCTGGAAACCCAGCACCTCAGGGTGGTGTTCCCGCCGCCGGTGGGTTGGCAGGGCTTGTGCAAGCTTTGGGTCCAAATCAGGGTCAGAACGGTGGTTCAGATGCAAGGACGTTACCAATTTCGCGAGATGTAGAGGGCATGCGATTCAAAGAGTTCAGGGAGGCAGCAACCATCTCACAGCCAGTTCCTTTCGAAGATTGGCCCATTGCCGGGCCCAGGACTGTGAAGCATGTTCTGTCAGCCATGCTGGATTCAGGCGGATCAGCTCTGGCTCATCACCAGGCATGGCGTACGGCCTGTCGATTTCAACCAACCGACGGCCCAGCCATGGAACACGAGAGTTGGTGTCGTGTCCTGCATGTGATGGCCACCTACGACCAGCTAGATACAACCAATCTAGCTTCAGCAGAACTCATAGCCAGGGCAATCCAGAGAATCGAAGAGAAGCACAAAATGAAGCTTGCTGCAGTGGACGACGCGGGGGAGTCGGCCTTTTTCATGGGTGCGGCAGGTGGATCCCGTGTCGGCTCTGTGGTGAGCCCAAAGCTCACCGAATGTGTGGGAAGCGAGATGCACAAGGAGGCGGCCGTTGCAAAGGAGAGGAGAAAAGCCAGAGAGGAACGCACTCTGGCGAGGAAAGGAGACAAGAAGGAGGACAAGTAGCTGGTGTCTTGGGGAGGCGTGGAACCGTGTCCCATTCTGGCATTGGCGGCTGGTGGATTTTCATCCTATGCATTTTTTCTTCTCTGGTCGGTGGAGTAGCCGAAGACTTCGGTCATCAGCGTAACATCTTCCCCTTACCGGATCTATCCCATGGTGGTTGTGGTGGCTCTGCTGATGAGGCGTGGGTCCAAATGGCTAACTCGGGGATAAAGGCACTCAATGAACTTGCTGGGTGCACTAATTCAGATTTTGGAAAGAAACGTAAGTGCACACGTGCTCAACGCCGGTGCCTTTCAAATATTGCTTCATCTTATAGAGACTTAGTCTTGGGTGAGGTAGATTTCGATCCCACAAATGCCCTCACTGAACTCTGCGGTTCTTCGCATGTGTACGGTGACAGTGCAAGCGTGGTGGAGCCTTATGCCAGGGAGCGTGTCTCCTGGCCTCAGGTTGACTCACAGCCGGTGGAGTTGGCTACGTGTTTGCCTGGGGCCGACAGTGAATGGCTACAGGCGTGGCATACGCATATGCTGAAACAGCAGTCGGAGGTTGCGGCTAGTGTTGAGGAGCCCATCCCTTATGTTGATCCTGTTTTGAAGCACAACAAGAAGGAGTATGCTGGTTTCATTAGTGACCTTCGCATGCGGAACATGGTCAAATTCAAACGAGTGGATACATATGGGTCACAGTTGGGCATCTTTTTCGTCAAGAAGAAATCCGGACAGCTCAGACTGATTTTTGACACCCGAAAATTGAACCTAAAATTTCATGAACCCCCTCACACCGATCTTCCTTCAGCTGATGCTTTTGGGCGAATTGGTATTCCAGATGGGGCAGAGTTTTTTGTGGCTTCTGGGGATTTGGCCAATGCGTTTTACACACTAGCAGTTCCTGATTCACTGGGTCGGATGTTTACACTTCCTCCGGTGCAGGCCTCTGCGATTGGTGTTGAATCCATTGATGGTTTCCCTGTCCAGCCCGGCTCTCAGGTCATTCCGTATCTCACTGTTTTGCCAATGGGTTGGAGTTGGGCACTTCATCTCTGCCAATTAGTTCTGGATCGGGCTATCAAGCATGCGGGTTTCAGTGATCACTTCATTGTTTCAGACAAGGGTGCAGGGGTCAATCTTAAAGCTGGACCAAAAGATGGACATCCTCATGGTCATGTTTCCCACAGCTGTGCTGCAGCTGGATATGTTGACAACTTTGCTGTCATTGGCCTCGACCGTGTTGAGGTCGATCGAAAGCTGAGCCTGATTTCTGAGAGGCTTAGATCATTGGGGCTGACAGTCCATGAAGAGGAGGCTGCCGTCAAGACATGTGATTTTGTTGGGTTGCATTTCAATGGACAGACTGGTCACATTAGTATCAAGCCTTCTAGGATCCTCAAGCTCCGCGCGGCTATTCCTCAGCTTTTAGACATGCAAGTCTGCAATGGGAAAACTATGCAGCACATTCTTGGACACATCACCTGGGCTCTTATGTGCCGACGCGAAGGGCTGGCCATTTTGAGTGCTTCATATGCCTTTGTTCATTCAGCTGGTAATAGACCCCATAGACTTTGGCCCTCAGTGCGGAAGGAGCTCATTATTATCTCTAATTTACTTCCTCTGTTCAGGGTTCAAATCAACATTGGATGGTCTAGCGAAATTACTGCTTCTGATTCTTCTCCTTGGGGAATTGGTGTTTGCAAACGGCAGTTGGATGTTGACAAAGTTAGACACATTGGTCAGTGCTCAGAGCGCTGGAGATATCGCATTGAGGATGCCATCAAAGCACGTAGTTTTGCTCTCGGTTCAGTGGGGGCTCGCGGCAGACTCTATGATGAGTCAAACTGCGACAATCATGTCATGAGTGAAAAATCTGGTGAGCCATGTGATACCGATAGCAAGCTCAGTGGTAATGTTCTCAATTTTTCTCTTCAACGTGGACATGACGCTGGTGTGGTTGATAGCGTGTCTGGTAATTCCTTTGAGACCGCTGTGAGTCATGAGATACCTGTCGAGGTTGGCAATGCGATTCAATTTGATTCTGTCAATCCTGACATTCTTCATGCTAGTGACTGGTCAGTTGTTTGGTCTGCTCCTTGGAAATTTCAGGCTAACATTCTTGAGACCGAAGCTAGGGCTTTGAACTGGAGTGTTGAGCACCTTCTCAGAGCAAACCGCAATATTGGCAAGCACCTTGTCTGTTTGGTTGACAACCTTCCTGTTGCACTTGCTGCCACTAAAGGTAGGGGCAAATCTCAACTTTTGAAAGGTCCTCTTAGAAAAATTACCAGTTTGTTACTCGCCAGCGGTTCTCGTTTGCATGTGCGTTGGATTCCATCCGAGCTGAACATTGCCGATCGGCCCTCTCGAGCTCAGAAGCAGTGGGAGGCGCAGGGCTTGCAGCGCTGGTGGGATAGCACTCTGGGTTCCCTTCCTTTTGACAACAATGGGAAAGTCAGTAGATCCAAAAGGCGCCCAACGTCACAATCGAAGGATGAGGACTCATAAGTCCATGATGGTTCCGGAAGGGATGACATATCTCGAATCCAGGAGCGTGAAGACTCCAACTTTGAAGGACTATCAACTCAGAATAGACCGGTTTTCAGTTTGGTGTCAGCAGCACCGGAAGGATTGGAAGTCGGCATCAGAGTTGGATCAAGTGTTAGCTCTTTACCTTCAAAGTCTGTTCGAAGCTGGGAGGGGCCAAGACGAGGGCATCAGAGTAGTAGCTGCCATCAAGTTTTTCATTCCAGAGGTTTCACGACTGGGGGAAAGGGGGCTTCCACGTGCTGTCCGATCCTTGAAAGGCTGGAACCTCGCTATGCCGCAGCGCCAGAGATTGCCTATGCCACTCGAGGTGCTGGGGGCGATGATGGGTTGCCTACTCTACAGAGGTTATCCTCAACTAGCCCTGCGTATGTTCATTCAATTTGTGACTTACATGCGCCCTGGCGAGATCAGCAATTTGACGGTTGGGCAGCTGATACCACCACAACCTTCAATGACCAATGCATGTCAGTTTTGGGCCATTCTCCTTCACCCGCAAGAGCTGAAAATTCCTGGGAAGACAGCCTTGTTCGACGGATCCATCCTCTTGGACTCAGACCTGTGGATGGGACCTTTGTTGGCCAAAATCACATTGGGGAGAAATCCTGCCGAACCACTTTGGGCAGATCCTCATCAACTTTTGGTGCAACAATTCAGCCAGATAACCAAAGAGTTGGGCTTGGAAGAGCTAGGCCTGTCACTCTATGCTCTGCGCCACGGAGGAGCCAGCCACGACATTCTGGCATCACGGCGACCTCTCTTGGAGGTCAAAAAGAGAGGGAGGTGGTCAACAGATTCATCTCTGAAGAGGTATGTCAAGGAAGCCAGGTTGCAACACGAACTCAGCAAAGTGAATCCCGTCGTGGTTCAATACGGCCAAGAAGTGCTCACAGATCTACCAAGCTTGCTAATGATGGAGAAGTTTGCCAAAGCCCCACCAAGTGGAATTCCCAAGTGACGCGTCGCTTGCAGAGGTCTTTTGAAAATTTCATCAAGCAATGCAAGCATGGTAGGATTAGTAGCCTTAGTGGTAGAGAGCTTCTCATGAGGGACTTTAGACTAGCCCTTAAGAATTCAAAGTCTCACAGCCGCAAGGTCTTCCTTAATTTGTTTGCAGGTCATCAGGGTATCACCAAGAGTATCTTCAGCCATGGTTTTGGTTGTGTTGCTGTTGATTCTGACACGGACCCTAGATATGACCTGACTGACAATTCCATTTTGAAATTAATTGAAGGCTGGATTCGCGGAGGGTGCATTAGTAGCATCTGGCTTGGAACACCATATGCCACTTGGAGCCGTGCGCGTAGAGGCCCTAAAAACTCTGGTTGGGGCCCCCTTCGTAGTAGTGAGCATATCTATGGTTTTCCTGATTTGCCCGAGCCTCAACGTGCTAAAGTGCGAGTTGGGAATTCCACCATGAAAGCTACTGCTAGGATCATTCATTGTGCTGTTTCTTGTGGTGTTCCTGTTTTTCTTGAAAATCCTGTTTCCTCTATGCTTTGGAATTCCCCTCCAATCAATCGCCTTTCAAAGCTCCGTTCTTGTCGATGCTTTGTCACTGACTTTTGTCAGCACGGAGCAAGGTGGAGAAAACGCACCAAAGTGCTCAGCTGGCACTCACAGCCATCACCACAACTTGAAGTCAAATGTTGTGGCCGTAACGGTGTTTGTTCCTTGACCCATAAACATCATATCATCTTGAGTGGTTCTGATCCTGTGTCCAAACAGCTGTGGACTCATTTAGCTCAGCCTTATCCTGCACGTTTTTCACATGCAGTTGCATCAGCCATGATTGATTCGGCTGTTGCCCGGGAAGACTATGTTTTTCGTTGCCGTTTTGGTAATTAGCTGTTTTTTGTTTCTTTTGTTTTGGTGTCTTCTTTTGTTTTGCGGTGTTACCAGTTTTCCCTTATGGCAATAGTTGGTGGAGAAGGCATCTTGTTTTGATCCAATTTGGATTTGCTCTTTGGGTTGCCTTTTCGATGCAACTCTTCCGAAGCTGACATGCCTGCAGATGCCTGTCTCTCAAAATAATTTTGGCTGGCTGCTGAGCGAGTTGCATGATATATCTGGTTGGTGGTTTGGAACATGATTTTTATGTTTCCATATCTTGGGAATGTCATCATCCCAATTGACTTTCATATTTTTCAGAGGGGTAGGTATACCACCAACCAGTATAGTTCATGGGGGCAATGCTTTCAACACCAAGCCACCAAGCCACCTGGCCTGCTGCTTTGGACTCAGCCGAGCCTGGAGTTTTCGTCCCAACTTCCCATCATCAAAAGCCTCATCTTCAGGCATCACCAGATAGTTGCTTCATGATTTCATGCAGAAAATATAGAATTATCTATGTTTGAATAATATATAGAAGCATCATGGCATACAGTTGATTATATAGTACTATATGGCCATAGTGGCTATGAGTAATATATAGTGCCATAAAGTTATGTATATATATATATATAGCGACGGACAAATACTTAGAACATCATTTGGAAAAAAACTGAAAATCGTCACAGCGGGGATGTTCTAAAGTATTAAGTCGTTAGAACATACCCAAAACATATACTTAGAACATTTCCAAGCTATACTTAGAACATCCCAGTGGGGAACCAATAATGAGGCATCTCCAAAACATTCAAAATTATACATAATTCATTTTAGCTCATTTTAGTATTGAAACCTATGTTTTTTGACTACCCGCTGTAGGAAACCCACAAATTATATACTAGAGACCTTCCCATTGCAGCGAAGACTGCTTGGGATATTGTTCCCGAAGAAAAGGTATAGAATGCTGCAGCAGTGAGGGGAGAAAGTGTTCTAAGTATGGTGTTCACCAAGGTATTTGTGTGTATATATGCAGATTTACCAAAGTAACAGGACATGTTCTAAGTATATGTGTGTTTAATGTTCTAAGTATGCAAAAAATCAAAGGAGATGTTCTAAGTATCTGTTTTTCTGATGTTCTAAGTGCGTACTTAGAACATTTCTGATGTTCTAAGTGTAGTTGTTTTGTTCTAAGAAAAGGTTCCGAAATTTTGGAAAAATTGATGTTCTAAGTATATGTCCGTCACTATATATATATATACGGTGTATATATAATTAACAACCATCGATATAGTTATTAAATGTTATTAAGATAATTTCAGATATAGATATTATAGATATATACCGACACTAATTCTAGGTAGTTATATTGATAAGCATTAATTTACAACATAGATCAATATACTATGATAACATATTACTTAACATATAGCCGGTCGTAAATTTCGCGAAATGTTATTTATTGGTCAATAATATGGTACATTTGTTTGTTAATATATATATATATACAGATAGATAGATAGATAGATAGATAGATTTTTAGATAGAATTTTAGATGGGTGGTAAATCCTTTGGATATTTTTCTCCGAAGACTTTCAGAGCAGGTCTGAAAGACGATCTCTTGAGACCGCCGCTGCAAGCCAAGGCGGTTGAAACTCCCTCCGGCAGTGATGGCCCTCTTTTCGCCCTTTTTGATGGGAAGATCTATGATTTTTTGGGGGATTCGAATGGGGCCAAATGGTCACAGATTCATGGGATTTAATGGGATTTAATTGGATTTAATGGGATTTAATGGGATTACCCTTTGGTAAATTAACAGTTGGGCCCTGAAAATAAGCAATTTTTAGTGAAAACCAGTCTTCCAACCCCGATGAATGCCAGGGTCTATGTTAATTTACCGGAGGGTAAATTATATATATATCTCTCTCTCTCCACCAAATGTTAAATCTAGGCCATTTGATGAAGTATTTGAGATCCTTACGAATGATTTGTTGGTCATTGCAATTGGCTAACTGCTCCGAGAATTTGGGTGACCCTTCTCTCTCTTTTTTTCATGGAGGTTGGAGGACACACGGGAAACACATGGAAACACCATTGATTTCCACGTTGCTTCAGGGTAAATCCACATTTTCATTGGTTATACCCCCATTTGTTCGGCTTAATTCTCATATGTTGGAGGGTTAAATATTTCCAAGTTGGAACACCAACCATATCATGTGTAGATCAAATTCGGAACAGTAACCAAATAGATTTCCACGAGTTTTCCAACATAACATACTGGAAAATCCCTCATTTCATTCGAAAATTTCCCATTCGAAACCCCATTTATAGACATTTTTTGCATCAACCCCCATAAAACTTCCTACGTTTTCCTATGTTTCCCACATTTTCCTCATGTTTGTTCAAGATTTCCGCCACGTTTGATGGCCAGGTGGCGGTGGCGGGGCCAGGTCTCGCATTGGTGCCGCCCTCGCGCCTCCTGCGCGGGGGGCTTATCATAGGGGATGGTTAGGACATAACTGTTTTCCGGGGAGATTTAGTCAGAGGTGTAACCAATGTCCTATTCTTAAGTGTAAATATCCCATACGATCCCATATGATCCCATAGGGGATGATGGCTTAGCTGTAAAAATATCCCTTTGGAAGTTTAGAAATGACTTTCCCATAGAAGTTGATTTCTTAGTTATCACATGTCTAAAGAAAAATAGCAAATGGAGAATATCAAAAGACTAAATGTCCCCTATAGTCATTAATATCCTTTAGTTCTAGTCATGTGATGTTCCCCATTGTTTTTTTATTGGTAAGTAGGTTGTAACCCCAGTAAGTGGATTAAGCCAACATATCCCACTTAGAACTATAACCAGGGATACAACCTGCTTACCAAGTGGGATGAGCCAGCAAGTATAGTCGGAGAGATTCATGACACTTCATGAGGACGCTTATCATCCATCCATACCAATAAGATAGAAGATATAGTAGATTAATCAATGCTGCATCCCATCATCCCATGATATGTTTAATATCTCATACTTGGAAAACTCTATACAACTTTCACATTTAATACCTATAAAACGGCCAGTTCCGGGTTTTTTTTGACCTATGTTTTGATGACACCGCAACGGCGGGGCCGCGGCGCCTTGGCCGAGGCTTGGCCACGGCCTCCCAGCAGTCGAGTTGCATCGCCCAAACTGCCCTGGGACCAGCCGGGAAGCTCTGGAGACGGAGATCGACGGAGTAAACCCTGGGCCCCACATCTCAAACAATGGTTAATCTATGGTTAATAATGGTTAGTAATGGTTAGTAATTGGAATAACAATGTATCTGGTTGGTGGTTTGGAACCATGGAATTGTGTGATTTTTTTCAGATGGGAATGTCACAAGCCCAACTGACGAACTCATATTTTTCAGAGGGGTTGAAACCACCAACCAGAATAGAAATTTCCACATAGGACGTGTTTAATATTAGGGGGATGGGATTAAACCATAGCTGCATGTATACTATTATATACTAATGTCAACCCTGGATTAATAAACCCCAAATGGCCGTTTAATTGAGGAGGTTGCCAGTTAAGTATCATACTATCACTATTTTGTCGGGTACCCCCATAGTTTGCAAACCATGGTTTATTCATCCGGGTTGACATTAGATAATAGTTCCCTAATTGTGCCTACAGGTATCATTCTAATGTCCGCTATTGTGTTTTTTCCAGTACTACCAGGAGAATCCAAGAATTCCAGTGAATCAACATGAACTAACTGTTTGCCGTGGAACATCGCCATTTTGTTAATAGAGACAAATCAGAGAAAACATCGAACTAAATGGGTCATTTTCCATGGCGGATCGTTAAATTACCAGAGGGTACCTGGTTTACATTGGTTTACATTGGTTTACATTGGTTTACCATATCCTTAGGAAACCAGGACAACAATGGTTTCCTGTAACATTTCCCTTGGACCAATCCGATTATTCATTCAATCGTTTGCCGTTGGTCATGTTCAGCATTAAGCCAACTTCTCAGTAATTTAACAGTTTGCTATGGAAAATGACCCATTTAGTTCGATGATTTATCCCTATATATCTCTACTAACAATGGCAACTTTCCATAGCAACCTGTGAAATTGCCAGAGGGTATCCGGAGAGTAACCAGTTGAGGTGGTGAACAAACCAGGTGTTGACTCTCCCAGCAATGCCCCAAAACCCTGTTGGTTGATGGTTACAGTTTTATCATGCTATTTAAATACCCAACTTCCTGGTTAAGGAAGGTACTATCATCACTAGGGAGACACCTATCAACGAACCGGCTTGGGAAAACACAACATTTTGGGCACTACTTAATCCGACTGTGCATTTCTGGATGTTAGTTTTTCATTGTGTTTTGGTGGCATATACCTGGTTATGTATCTGATTTGGCCCGCAGTCGCCATTGGGCCCACCCCATTATTACACCCCATTGTCCGCCTCAGAGTTGGAATCGGAAAATTTTGGCCTAGGACCCCCCATTGAGCCATTGATTTACTGGTGAACACCATGGTTTCCTGTGGATTTTCCCTTAAGTATCCTTAAGTCAATTCGTCAAATGTTGTCCAAAAAACATGAAACTAAACTTCATACCATTGCCGCAATGAACCTTGGACTTCATCCTCCCTTGTCCTAGCTGATGCTGAACTGCAGGTAGCTGGTGCTGCAGCTCAAAGTTGGAAACCAAGGGCATGAGTTGTATCAGTTGAAAACTGAGTAATTATATAGAGAGAGATGTATCATTAGGTACTTCATCCGATTCTTGGACGAAAAGAATCAGGCATACCATGGATGTCTCCAACATTTAGAGGACACTCTGTTTCTACACTCTTTTCTATTTTGCTTTGTTTGACTTCCTCCCCCAAGAGGTCATGGAACTGAGCAGCATGTGATCCACACTTCGTTTTCCCATGTCGAGCCAGATTCATAGTTTTCTGGTTTGTGCGGATTGATTCGCACGTTCACAGACTCTGACCATTTCAGACGGCTGATCGTGTTGGTAGAGACCTCCAAATCCCCATTTGGATCTCTAAACCTGCGAGGTTTAGAGAGCTGGCGGGGCAGCCCGGTCACAGTCAACCTCGGCACGTGGCTCTTTGGGCTGGGGGGTTGACCATTTGTACAACTCGATTAACTTCTTGACCGCTGCGGCTATAGGTCTTCATTAAGACCGGACATCATTATATCATCACAAGAACATAAGACGCAAAGAAACAAGTTTGCCAATCCTACCCCCCAAGAAAAAACACGAGTCTGGACTTTGGGTTTTGAGAGGTCTAGGTCCCTACCCAAATCAAAACAAAAGAATGTTGCGAGATGTTGCGAGTCATATTCTCATCATTTGTGCAAGTAAAATGCCGCTTATTTCGCTTATTTGTTGCTGGTCTAATCCACATTTTGCTGCTTCATCCACCCTTTTCCTGGTCAATATGGGTACAGGTCAACATTACGACAACATGGAAAAAAAAGCTGATCTTAAAAACTTGACATGTGCCCAGTTCTAAAAAATGTGAGCAACATTTCCAAGTTTATATTAAGTCAAACATCAACATTTGCATTTTCGCCCGCATTTGCTGGTGCAGCATCCACATATTGATATGTGCTGTGTCAGTCCCTACTTTGTGCAAATCACCATTTGCATTCTTAAATCATGTTATCAATAGGATATAATCTTATATAATGGGAACTCATTTTATAAATGGCCAAATCATGATAATCATCCCAGTTATAAGATAATGTGGTTAAGATGTAATGTATGAGACCCGTGGTATAATGTGTTTAATAATAATCTTATTTTGTCCCGACAAACATCTTATAGTGTGGATACCTTCCGGTATACTAACATAGCTATGGAGAATCACCATCTTTAATAGGTAAATCAACTGTATAAATGGGCTGTTTTCAATCGCTATGTTAAATTACCAAGGATGGTAATAAACATGGCCCATGAGTAGTTCGTTGATTTTGCTATTAACATGATGATTTGCCACAGCTAGTTGACCAGAGGGCAATCGATGATTCTATGATCACCAGGTTATTATTAAAAACAAAAAACTATGATGATTATTACACCCTATTCCATATCATATTCCTATGATTATCATATTCCTATTATCATATTCCATATCCATGTTCCTATATATGATGAATGGTGGTTAAGATTCCATATCAAAAATAGAATGTTGGATGATGATTACACCCCATTTGTTATATTACACCCTATCATGATATTCCTAAGATCATCCATATTCCTATACCCATAGGATCCATGTGTGGCATATATGCTAACATAAAGGGTGTATATTGATGGGATCCATGTTACCATATATATAGCATACATGGATCCTATGGGACTAGATATCAGTAGTGATTGGTGATACTCAATAACAGTAATTAATTAGCCATCAAATAATTCGTGATTAGGGAGATCCTGTGGGATATATGATGACCTGTATCCGAGTATGGTAAATATATATATAATATATATCCCATATATATGACCTATATGTATCCAGGGATATATCCCATATATATCCCATATACCATATCATCCGAATTTGGACCATATCCAGCCCTGTCCTTCCAGGACCGCAGAGGATGTGTCAGAGCTGATGCTGCTCGTAGCCACCTCCGGTTTCGCGGAGAACAGCTGGGGGCCCTCGCGGTACGGGGATGGACCAACAGGGCTGGACTGGGAGCTATAAAAACATGGGGAAAACCCATGGAAACCCATGGAAAACCATGGAAAACCATGGAAAATTCCATGGAGATCAGACATTTCTGGAGATTCAGCGATTTTTGAATGGGATTTTATGGGAAGGATAATGGGACAATGGGATACCACTGATACCACAATCAAAAACCAAAGTCAAATGGATGAAAATGGATGAACCAACTGGATGGACATGGATAGATAAAGGTAGTATATATAGATATATATATAGAGGATAGAGTCATTGTTTTAAGGCATGGAGCCTGGAGAAACCCAGCTTCATTTTCCGGAACCTAAATAGTCGTCAATCAAGATAACAGATACGGAAATGCATGGGTTTCCTGTTCAATGCTGGATTTCCCATATCTATATTATATTATTTGCTGCGGGGAAATGTTTAAAGCACATGGAGAAAGAATGGTTAGTTTCATTAGATGAGACCATCTATGCCACCTGTAGCAATGGGAATAAAACACACCGTGGGGATGGGTGAACAGAAAACCGCATGAAAGATCATGGAAGCAACCCATAAAGTGACATCAATTATCTACGATTTTTCCGGTGATGTTTACAGTAACTCCGCAAAAAAGATAGACACATTGCATCCTACCAAACTAGATCTGATTTACTTTTCTATCTTTAACTATCTAAATCAATAACCCATAGGATCTATGTATGCTATATATGGTAACATTCACCATCAATATACCCCCAATGTTAGCATATATACCATACATGGATCCTATGGGTAATGGTTTTAAGTCTGCCTTGCAGATAAACGTTTTTTTTTCACGACTCAGCCAGCGGACATGGGTCAAGTATGGTCAAGTCATTGGGAAGTCAGGCTTGGGAAATGGACAGCGGTAACATGATGCATGGCATAACATGGCAGAGTCGAAAGTTGTGAACATGTTACATGTTTGTGTATTATATATACACATATAAGGATATATATATATGTACGGTATATATATATATATAAAATGGAAACAATGATATGTATGGATATATGTCTTTGTTTTCTTTGTGTTTATATGTGCCTGGCAGTATCGCCTGGATTGCTTTGAAGCCCATGAGCCGATTCCCATCATTTCGCCAAGAAGATCAACACAAGGTGCTGTCATCCCCTTTTTACAAAGTTGGCTTTTAACCCCCATGACTGTAAATCAATATATATATATATATGGATGGATGGATGGATAGATCGATCGATCGATAGATAGATAGATAGATATCTACCATTAACCATAGTTATAAATATACAATCATTAACCATAGTGATACCTATCGTAAAGCCACTTCGCCACGGGCTCCTTTCGCCAAACCCATCTCCGAGGCCCTGGTGCGAAGCGACTCTTCAGTCGCGTCACCGAGGCGGAGCGGAGGAACATCGGAGGAACTGGGAGTCCGTTGAGACTCCGTGGGATATTTATAAATTACCCATAGGATCCATGTATGCTATATATGGTAACATTTACCATCAATATACCCCAAATGTTAGCATATATACCATACATGGATCCTATGGGTTATAATAGGTATTACCCTCCGGTAAACTAACATAACTATAGAACATCACCATTTTGAAGAGGTAAATCAACAATAAATGGACCATTTTCAATAGCTATGTTAAATTACCAGAGGGTAATAGATTTATACATATATACACATATCCAACTAGATCTATCATGATCTATCCAACTTATATATATATATGACCATTTGCCAAAGTTAGTTGACATAAGTTTTTTACTATTGTTGACAACTAGTTGAGAATATTCTTCCAGAACAACCTTCGACTATGGCGGAATATTTAAAAAATATTCCAATGGGGGGTATGAACGGTTAGGGGTATCCTAGGAGCCCACCATTGTGGGCCTAGTTGTTTTTCCTCTTCGTTACGAGGCGGCACGCAACTAAATTCACCAATTCTGCAAGGCAGCGCTAGCAAACGCGCTAGGTTTGCGCTAGTTTTTTTTTCTCACACCCATGTTCAAGGATATTTTTGTGTGTTCCTGTTTGCTTGTTATTTCAACATGAAGAAAAGTCAAGATGTAACACTTAGCTCCTTAAACCTAAGGATGTCTTAGTGAATTTCTGTGCTACTCAACAATTTTCCTATATTTTTGAGGTTGCGGCTCAACTTTGCGAATTTGTACGTAATTTTACCCGCTAGATCCCCGCTAGCAATGCGCTAGCAAAAGTTTCAAAAAACGGCTTTGGTTGACCCGTGACCCAGTCGCCACCAGAGAACTTGTAGTTTATCCTGTCTGTTTGACAAAGCAACAGTGACAGCAAAGGCAACGACCAGCTCTGCAGATATTCCAGTTCCACCACTAACAACTAGCAGCGGCACCCACTTCACATAGACGCGCGTTAGCATTTACTGAAGGTTTTAGCTACGGCTTCAAACATGAAAGATAAAATGCAGGGTTTCAGACTATTTAGATCAGTCATGGTTTTAAAGGCACAATAAGAAGCGGCACGCAAGGAATTACGCTTTATCAACAAAACCAGGAAAAGACATTTTGGCAATATATATATATATATATCTCTTTATATATATATATATGTGTGTGTGCTCAACTTCTGGAAAACAGCCCATATCTATCATATCTGCCACTAAAAACGCCCACTGATAGGCCTCAGCGATTTTTGGGCCAGGTGCTAACCCCTCGGCTATCCGCTCTGAGCGCTACCGTCCTCTTGAAGGCGCCGCCGCGTTAAAGCTGAGAGATCAGCGAACTATTCATGGAGGCTTTGAATGTGAAACATCAATTTTTATGGAACATGATCAATAAATATTATATGACATATTTTGAAATGTTATGTATAATTACCAATGTATTTCGATCTATTCACAATCCATTGGCATTATATAAGGTTATGCTCTTTTCAAATGTGTGATTTCATCCCCAACATCCACCACATGGGTTTCTACCCAGGTTGTGGTTGCAGCAGGGGCTGTGGCAGCACATTGCCTGGCCCCTAGCGGCCCTAGCGGCCCATCGGAAGACCCGAGGAAAATGATCATGGTGGGATTTTCCACATCTATGTTAGTCTGTAGATGTTTACAGGAGGGTAGGGACTAGATGTGTTTATGCACACATCCCGAGGTTCAACAAACCATAACAAACCCCCAAGTTTGACAGGCTTCAACACTGATCAAATGCATAGATATCATGAGCCCATCAGAAGGAGTTGGTGGTTGTCGTTTGTTCCCCAAGGTCACTAGGGGAAAGAGGTTTTGACCCATGAATCATATGAACAACTCTGCAAGTAGCAGGTTTTGAACCCAGGGTGAGGTGCAGTCAGCGGTTTTGAGTTTTTCGATTGAAGAACATTGAAGAATATTCATGCCCATCAGGAATCCTGCAAGAGAAGCTGAAAAACCAGGTCCGAATTTCAGCCCCTGTCCCCTGTCCAACATCTAGGCCGGCCGCTGCTAGAAGCAGCCGCCAACCGAGCGGTTGGGAACCCCCAGAGTGGATCTGACCACCTGGCTGGGTGGGCCAAAATTTGGGGCCCAGACAACCACTGATCTGGTTGGAATGTTTTAATTTTTTTTGCGGGGGGATGCATCTGAAGAAGTAATTGATAAATCTAGTAAAGCATCTAAAGCATCTCATGTTTGGATGGCATCCAAGTTTGAACCATACCATGCCCATATACGCAGAGGAGCAAGAATTGTTTGTGTATGCTGAGTGAATATGGTGGTCGGGGGTAGATGCCGGACAGGAAATCACAATCCCTCTTCATTGCAGTGCATGTTTCGCCTCGTTTTCGGGTACAGTTAGTTAGGCAGCTGCATTCAAGCAGATCTTGCATCATTTCGATTTACAGAGCCAGACTTTCCCACGTGGCAAAATGTGGACCGTCCAGTAAGGCCACCATGCCCTTCATTTTTCTGTGTAATCGCTCAAATCACTACCCGACCCTAATCATCAACCAGTGTTGTAGAATGTTGCTTAAATAGTGCAGTATAAGCAGCAAAGATTGAAGTTCGTAAACTCCGACTAAAATAGTGATACAACAAGACAAATTTAGATGGTTCTATCTGTTTTTTTGGGGGGTTATACGGTATATTTGATGTACATGTTTGGCACCCCCTGAGTCTCCACATCCCCGTTGCGACGGAACCCATGACCGTTGCGACCTGGCGGGATGCTGGCTCGGCCACGGCCCCGAACGACCGGACAGGTGCCTGCTCGACTTCGGAGGGTTTTTCCATCAACAAATGGTGATTTAATGGTGACTTTAATGGAGGTTTAAGGGTGACTATAGGGTGACTGTCTTGGATTCCGATCCGTACTGGTCAAAACACTTCAGACGGTATTTTGGCGTTTCTGTGGTCCGAGCACCTGCTCAGAGTGCATTTGGGGCACAAAGAAGGCATGGATGATCAGATTTCCAGCTGCCAGGTAAGATTTTTACTGCCCGCTAGTTGTCAGGTGTTGTAAGTCGTTTTATTGCCCAGGTAAACTAGAGTTACTATAGTTATAATCACCATGAACAGATGATAATAGACGTCTACTTCCACCGGCCATGGGATTAGTTAAGTAGCTAGCAACCGGCTGATCATCCATTATTATTGTTTTTCTGATGATAATTCACTGTGTACCTGAGTGACAATATGTGACAATATGTGATCATCCATTATTTAGCCACTTATTTCCGCCAGTTACCAACCACTGAACCGATCCCAGGGCCCATCGCCCCCTCCGCCAGGCATCCCCTAATGGCGCTAACAGCAGCGCAGAACGCTGGGCCCCGGCGGCCTCTTCGCCCTTGCCGCAGCATGCTCTCTTTGGGAACGGCGGCTGCAAGGTGCGATGGGGTGCTGAAAAGATGGGAACATGACTGGTTGGTGATTTGGAACCATGGAATTTTATGACTTTCCATTCAGTTGGGAATGTCATCATCCCATATATTGGTTGGTAAAGACAACTGGTTGGTTTCAGACATGAATTTTATTTTTCCATATATTGGGAAGAATCATCCCAAGTGACTTTTATATTTTTCAAACATGATGTTTATTTTTTTCATAATATGTGGGAATAATCCTTCCCAAGTGACGAACTCCATGATTTTTCAGAGGGGTAGGTATACCACCAACCAGATAAGTATTGTAGGGATGAGATGATGAGGATATACCGATTTAACATATAACTATGGAAAATCACCATTTATAGTGAATTTTTCCCATTAGAAATTGTGATGTTCGATAGCTATGTTAAATTACCAGAGGGTAATTGATGATTTTTAGTCATGATACTTGTGGATCACTGAAGATGGAGTACAGCGGAACCAGCCTACCCTTGGGTTCTTAAATGTTCTTAAGTCCTATCTGTGGAAAAGTAGCGAAATTGTGAACGAGGCTACCCTCGAGTTCTTAAGGGGCTAGTTCTTAATCTTCACTTTGCGCTGCAGTTCCATTTTCATTTGGGCATATCGTTTTAAAAAATGGCTGGGCGCAAAATAAACATGCACTTCCATGATTTTCCCCACCTGCCAGGTGAGGGTCTCTAGATTTTAGCATAGTTGCTTTCTCCCGCTCCTTCTCCTCCGGCAGCCTCGGATTTCAACTGCGTGTGCCGGATCTTAGTGGGCACTGCCGGACCTCAACCGCGAGCTCCAGATCTCAGAATATATGTCAGATAGAATGCCAGAAAGGATGCCAAATAGATTGTCAGAATATATATATATATATATATCATATATCAGATAAAATGTCACTGGTGTGGATAACTCGAAGAAAGAAATTTAATTAAAGCACCTTTTACCTGTGAAATCCCATGAACTTCTCATGTCCTTGTTGTTTCCTCCCCGTTGTCTCCTGCCCCTGGCGCCTCAGCCTGAGTCTCGTTGTCTCCCACAGGGGACATGAAAAATGATGAGTGAGTCCTTCCAGACTTCCGGGCTTCACAAAGACATGACTTCCATGTTGAATATTTGGTCAAAGCATGTTCTATGTTGACCTAGCCCGGCGTAACCATAACTAATAAACACCCCTAGGAAAGGCAAATAAGAACTAATGGCCGCAAATCCAGCGTACCCTATAGGGTTCTTATTTCAAGCCCCTGAAATTCTTAATGCAATGGGTTCTTAAACAATGGCTTCACTGTACCCCACACATTTCAATCCTTCAGGTCTAGTTTCAAGGAGATACAATTATGAATATTTATGGCCAATAAGCAACAATTATGGATAAATCTGGGATAACATTTACAGACTTGTGCCTCTGGGCACTTCTGGGTGCTTTTGGATAAATATATTTATCTAGTGGGGATATAAGATATAATTGATATAATGGGTTTCCAGTCCATGGTGAGATGAGAAGATATCAGAAGTGCATCGGTGTGTGATCCATAATTAGATGGCTTCCCCAAATTCAAATATCAATTGTTGCGACTATGATAATCATTTAATAAAAGAGAATATAAATCAATTACAAGATAAGTTGCTGAAATATAGTTTAAAGGTATGATGAAAATTTAGTCATTCCAAGTACAGTGGGTATACCTTATAATCAACCCACATATTAGGATCTTGTATTTGGCTTAGCTGCCCTCATTACTATTTATAGAGATGTATTACAGAACAATGTGAATATTAGGATATCACCATCAACAGGGACTTTAGTATCATAAAATGGCTGCAACCCGCGAGGAGAAGAAATTCCCAGTGGATAAGGACATGTTGGAATCCACCCTGCAAGAGGCTCGCTTGCTCGCTGGTTGCCAGCTGGTTGCCATGCTGGAGTCGCTCTATCCAAATATATCCATCTAACAGAGACATGGAAAAGGGAGAAACATCAAAAACATCAATGTATGAAGATAAAGATGTATGCATCAACAAAATGAAGGAAGGAAGGAAGGAGGGAGGGAGGGAAGGAACGAAGGAAGGAAGGAAGGAAGGACGGACGTTTTTGTTAAAAAGAAAACACAATAGGTAATATGTATTGATATTATTTTTGTTGAGGCCGGAACGGCAGGTAGTTTCTGCAGGCCTCAGGTTTCAATGGCCGGAGGTCCTTTTTGATCAGTGTCCTCATGGAAAATGATGGAACATGGCGGTGTTTAGATATGTTTAGTAGGTCTACCAATGTCTACCATCTACTGATGGATATTATGAAGTCAATTTTCTAACATTGACTCAAACAATGACCAAGTTTTGTTGGTAAGTAAATCAACCGTACATGGAACATGTAGGAACGATATCCTTGCTGTGGAATGTCCTTCGTGCCTCCAGATTCGAAAAGGAACATATTCTGGCATATCCCTCTGTAGCATGACGTGAAAATCAAGTGTCGATTTGGGACAACAACCTAAGCAGTCACACCAGTTAGCAGCAGGTCCCGCAAAATACTTCCAGAACAGCTACGCGGACTCACTGAAGAAGAGCTCTACAATGAGTTGAGCGGCTGGGAGGAGCTTGGTTATAGCCAGAGTCAAAACACACATATAGCACAGCTCTTGCAAAGAACCCATGGTAACCAGGAGCAAAACAAATAAGTTGCTCCCAGTCCCAATGGACTTTCAACTTTTTGGTGGCTGAAAAATCATGTTATAGAGTTGAAGGGGAAATCCACAGGACACTCCATTAACATATGAACAAGGTATACCCTCTGGTAAACTAACATAACTATGGAAAATCACAATTTTTAATGGGAAAATCCACTATAAATCATCATTTTCAATAGCTATGTTAAATTACCAGAGGGTAGAAACCTCGGTTTCCTGTAGATTTTCCACCGCCGTTAACTCACCCCGTTCAACGGGGCCGTTGGGAAATTTTCCCCACCGCCTCAAGGAGGACCCGGAGAAACTCCGGCGCCGCCAGCAGACGGAAGGGCAGCTCCGGCAGGAGGTGGAAAAGCTCGGCGAGGTGCCATTTTTCTTTGGAGTCCACCCGGAAAATCATGGGAAATTCGATGAAGAATATATACTCTCCCTATGGATCCAAGTATCTTCTTAGGAAGTGTTTGTGGTATAATTTACTATAATTTGGAGGGTTAAGTACCTTCTCAGACAGTGTTTGGATCCATAGGGTCTGGTTGGTGGTTTGGAACATTTTTATATTTTTTTTCCCCAATAGTTGGGATGATGATGCAATCTGACGAACTCATATTTTTCAGAGGGGTTGAAACCACCAAGTAGTACTTGTATTATCAACCAGCAACTTATCATGAAAAAGGTTGTTAAACAGTTGTTGCTGACCAATGATTGTGGTCGATCAATCCATCAAATTCATCAAAGACGATCTTCGAACCATGGTGAGGTAATGGATGTGTTATTTTAAGGTGTTTTAAGTTCCCACCGTGTTTAAGTACTAGTTGTTCTTTGGAATAGAAGAGTTGGGACCACTTATCTCGTACACATCCAAGGAATCTGTCTAGATTGGGTGGCTCACCTGCCACTAAATTAAATCTGTTCAGTATAAGTGTTTATCATTTGGATCACACACACATATGGGTTATATAACTTATATATGGATTATAAACCGGATATGCATGTTCAACCACAAAACAGACAATTTTTAGATAATTTATTGTATATGTCAGTATTGAACCTCATGGTTTTTTGGGATCCCTCATTTTTAAGAAATCACCATATGGATTCGCATTGTAAATATATTTAACAACCTGAGTTGTTTTGCTGGTTTTATATGGTTTTATTTTACCATTTACTGTAATATGTAAAGTACTGGGTAGTAGACCTTACTCGTCTCATTTTACGAGAAGTCGTCTCGCAACCGTCGTGCCTATGGCATTATGGGAAGCGCTGTTAGACACCTCATCCCAGATTAGTCATATGTTTTGGGGCATGTTGAGTTTTTGATGCAAATCGTAAGGCCTTCGCCTTCACCATTATAATCCACTATACGTGTAGGGTACTGTAAATTACAACGACCTTGCTGGGACCTCACAGGAATGATAGTAAGGATAACTATCCCCATTGTGGGCCTTATTTCAGATGAGTGAAATATGATAATTTGCCCAGATGATTATATACCGTATGAGATATCCATATGCTATGGTATACCACAAAATTCACCATTTACTATCATATCATTATTATTCTATGATATACAGACAATAGTAACAAATATATATATATATATATATAATGGGTAAAACAATGATAAACCATCCCCCAAATCACCATAAATAGTCCCAGTCATGGGTGGTTTATGACATTGTTTTACCCACAACATATCAAGTAGGCAATTTTATCAATGGGAATTTCAGGATTCTAAAATGGAGGTACTGTACCATATAAGGCCATATTTTCTGGGGATATTCCCTTACATAGGCCTTTGATTTTACCTTATATATGGTAGGTACCTCCAATTTAGGATCCTGAAATGGCCATTGATAACCACCATTCATCATATATAGGAATATGGATATGGAATATGATAATAGGAATATGACAATCATGAATATGATATGGATTAGGGTGTAATAATCATCATAGTTTTTTTTTCAAATACCCTCTGGTAATTTAACATAGCTATTGAAAATGGCCATTTATAGTGAGTTTTCCCATTAAAAAAGGTGATTTTCCATAGTTATGTTGGTTTACCAGAGGGTAATGACCATGGCTGTTCCCTCACGCAGGAGGTCGAAACCCTTCAGCACCGCTGCAGCGCAGCGCAGAGCCGCGCCTTAGAGGCTCAGGCATCGCAGGTGGAGGCGCAGCGGAGGCCCGCGACGTGCTGAAACGGGCAATCGTCTGCTGACGTGCTTCGTTATGGCCCGAAATAGCAGTCATAAGTACTAACAAAACCCTATTTATATATGGATATTGGAGATTTATGGATATTTATGGAATGTATACATAATTCCATTGTTATAAGTTTAATAACCTGGATATTTATGGAATGTATAATTCCATTGAAATCCAGTTGGTAACCAGTTATAACAACTAATAAATGGCCATATAATCCCATTCCCTAATATTAAACACCTTCCAAATGGTCCCAATGATGTGGAAATCCCCTATTAAACCATGGTTGATGGGGGATGTTCAATATTAAGGGGAAGGGATTACTAAGTCACTCCATTTATGGAATGTATAATCCATTATAATCCCATAGAAATAACTCATGGCCATGGCCATAACTGTAGACTCATGACTGTTTGGGCTTGACGGGGGGAAGGGCGTCAGGAGCGAGTTCCAGCTGGGTTTGGTGAAGCGTCAGCTGCAGTCCCTGAAGCGCGGCACCAGCGCAGCGAGCGGCTTGGCCCAGCGCTGTCGTGACTGTCAGCGGAAGGCGGAGCTTCTCAGACGCAGGGACCGCGGGAAGGGGGACATCCCGGCCACGAAGTGAGTGGGGGTACCCTGTGGCAATTTAAGAATAGGCTATGAATAATCACCACTTTTAAGTTTCAGAGGTAAATCATCATAAACTAGTTGGTGGTTTGGAACATGTTTTATGTTTCCATATGTTGGGAATAATCATCCCAACTGACTAATATTTTTTCAGAGGGGTTGAAACCACCAACCAGTAAATCATCGTCAATTTTTCCGTAGCCAAAGGGTGGGAAGTGCTGGACTGGAAGATAGGCGAAGATAAGGGGAAAGATCATTCTGAAAATCATTTGCAAATCCTTTCATCGAAATCTGGAAATGAGCATAGAGATAACGTTGGGATTTGAACATGGGTATAGTAGCGTCGTTAATTTTGATTTGGTATGTTGATAATTCAAGACCAGCAACAAACGGGTCGGAATCATCAAAAAAACACGTAATTAATCCAACTGGGAGCGACAGGAATGGGCCATATGTCACTTCATCAAAAATCACGTGTTGGGTCCAGGGATGTCCAGGGTTTTTCACGCCCATAACGCAAGGTTGTTTGACTTGGAACGGGAGGCGCTCCAAAAGGAGGCCGCCATGAAGAAGAAGGCATGGCAGGAGCCTGGCAGCCGCGGCGAAATGTGCAGGTTTCCTGAAATGGGGGTACCCCTCAATCAATCCATTATACCCTTTGGTTATTTAACATAGCCATGGAAGCCATGGCCCATAGAAATAGATGATTTTCCCAGCTAGAAACCTCCATTTATAAGGGATTTTGCATGGCTATGTTAAATAACCAGATGATAAATTATCAATCATCCATTTTGGGGTGCCCCATTTATGGAACGTCCCATGTAAGAAATTTAGATTTGAAAAAATGACGTTTTGGATTTGGCATTGGTCATTGATGATTTCCATGTTCAAGAACATTGAATACCCTCCGGTAAACTAACATAACTCTAAAAAATCACCATTTTTAATGGGTAAATCCACTATAAATGGCCCTTTTAAAATAGCTATGTTAGTTTGCCAGAGGGTAACTATCAAGAGACGGCAGATTAAGCAGCGGATAGATGGGGTGATGATGGGTGACCTCCTGCACGGCAAGATTGGGGATATAATTCGGTACAACATTGAAGTTTTTACTAAGAAAGGTACCCTCTGGTAATTTAACGTAGCTATTGAAAATGACCATTAATAGTGGATTTTCCCATTAAAAATGGTGATTTTCAATAGCTATGTTGAATTACCAGAGGGTAAGAGGTATTACCAGGTGTATAGATAGCAAGTTAGGAGATGCAATTGAAGCCCACATTGATCAGCAAGCACAATGAACTTGTGTAGGGTACTGCAGGCTACTTACAAAACCATGTTAGCAACTGCTGTGAGGTTTCCTTCAACTTCGCTGAAACTAGTGGCCAGAGGTCATTAGAATTTGCTTTAAACTGAATCATCTGAAACAGACTGGAGGGAGAGTTACTCAGGTTGTTCTAGCCATCATGAACTACTGAACTACTGATTGATTACACTTAACATCCTTCATTGTCCCTGATATAATGTTTGGGATAGTCACCTTCCCCTGATTTGGATTCTTTCACTCCCCACTTTGTGGGCTTTATATACCTGCCATGCCCGAGCCCCACAATGTGGACATATTCCAAGTTATGTTGCTTCATAAGCTGCGCTAGCTATTGTTGGGTATACATGTGATTCAGGAAATAGTAGGATTGTAGCTATACCTGAGTATTGCATATTTATACATCTTTAGTATTATTTAGTCATACTAAATCATCTACATATATCATCATATATCTATCTTCTCAATTCTTCGCAGTGAAATCTGCCCTAACCCACCCTACTTCCGATTGCAGGAGGCCGAGCAAGAAGCCGCCCATTTGGCCGATCAGCTGGCCTCCTTGGAGCAGCAGAAGGCCAAATCCGTCCTGGCCCGGTCCTCCATCCGGCAGCAGGTCGGGGGTTGGACAAATTGTCCACTGAAAAATGGGGGGTTTTCCAATCCATAAGCCATACAGGATGGTGCCCCCCAGTGATGTTAGTTGGTTTATAAAGCCCATGAATACTATAGTTATATCATGTTATATCTACCATAAACCATAGTGAAATGGGAGTTATAAACCAACTTAGCTAACTATGGGGCACCACCTTGTAGGGTATCCCAAGAGCTGGCTGTTTTATAATGGAAAAAGCCATCTTGAAATACTGTATATAGATGATTTGGGGGTAACCCCATTTCAGGAAACCCTCAAATATGCATTTCACCGGCCAAACATGGTGATTCATGTCATGAAATGTGATTTGGTCAAGATTTCGCCAGCAACTAAATGAGGATCTCACATGTTCCCGGTGCAAATCCAATGGTAAAGCAACATGCGAAGCAACCATCAACGAACAGTAGTCAACTGGCCACGGTTTGAAGGGGAAAACTTTTTCAACCCGAAATGATGGTTGTTTTTTCCCAGATCTGCCGAGGTTTCTGCACTTTTTTTCATTTCACCGGGGGACAATGGCAAATCCAATGTTACCCTCTGGTAATTTAACATAGCTATGGAAAATTGCCATTTATAGTGAGTTTTCCCATTAAAAATGGTGATTTTCCATTGCTATGTTAGTTTACCAGAGGGTAGTAAACTTGTGACGTGGGACCACGAAATCATCCGAATTCCGAATTTTTGGTCATTTCTAACAGGGAAACCATGGGAAACCAATGGGGACAATGGGTACTGTACCCCATTTTGAGAAAATCACGCCCCAGTGGCTGGCCATGCCATCAGTGCAAGTTTCATGCAAGCAAAGGGGTGCTGAAATGTCAATGTATTCGAGAAATCATGACAAATCCCTTAAAACATGATAAAGTCCAACTGTTTGCTGGTAAATTCCATTCTTGCTTATCAATTCCTGACTAAATCACTATTGTCAGTGGATAAATCCCAATATGTTTTGATTTTTGCTGCTTCAATCCACATGTGTGCTGATTCTTGCTGCTGAAACATGGTTAAATCACAATGTTTGGCTGCTCAAATCATCATTTTCACTGGTGAAATCATGGTTGAAGTCTTCAAAGTGTCATGGAGAATCAGGGAAACTAGCCCCACTTATACATCCAAAATCTAATCCTCTTATATATGTTTTTCCGAGGTTCATTGGTAAAAATCCTTTGTTAACTCCATGGTTTTTGCTGCTTACATCTGACTGCACCGGTGAAATCCATGGTGAATCCGCCAGGCTGCCTCCAGCCAAGCCGCCGATGGCGAGGCAGCGCAGCTGCTGGCGGAGCGCACCCAGCTGCAGCAGCAGCTGCGCAAGACGCGGGACCGCGCAGCCGTGCCCAAAATGGAGATGTCAATGGAAAAGTTGGGATTTCACATGGATATAACGACAACACACACACACACTGGTGATATATATATATATATTATGTAATATATAATGTATAATATAATAAAGTATTTTATAGTATAGTATAATATAATTTAATATAATATAACACAAGATAATATGATATAATATAACATGATATAAATATGTTATCATATGTTAATATTAATATAGTATATTTTTTTAACCAATGACTAACGAATGAAACAGTTAGCCCAGCTTCGCAAAGCAGGAGATGGTGGAACTCAGTCAGTTGCTGACCGACGAACGGATGCTGCTGGAGAAACGTCCCTGGGACTCAGGGCGCAAGGGTGGAAACGTCCTATCATTTGTGGGTTTAGGTATAGGAAATGGCGATAACTTATATGATTTTATGACCTTTATGACTCACATACATATATATATATATATACACACATAGCCGTGGTTGAAAACCAATTATTGTTATTGGTGCGGTTATTAGTGTATGTGTTTTTGGTTGTTGTTTATTGTTGTTTGTCTATTGTTGTTATTGGCATTGTTGGTGTCATTGTTGTTGCATTATTGTTCTATTGCTGTATTGTTGTCCTGTTGTGTTGAAGTTGTGTTGCTGTTGCTGTTGTTGTTGCTGCTTGTGCTGTTATTCTTCTTTTTGTTGGTGTTGTTGTTGTTGCTGTTGTTCTTCATGTTTTTGTTCTTGTTCTTGATGGTTGTGTTCGTGTTTTTGTTCTTCTTCTGGTTCTTGTTTGTGTTCTTGTTCTTGTTGCTGTTGCTGGTGTTGATGTTCGTGTTGTTGCTGTTGCTGTTGTTGTTGTTGCTGCTGTTGCTGCTGCTGTTGCTATCGATATACCTTGGAACTGTATGGGGGCAGGCAGTGATGTGATATGTAGGATGTAGGTGTATACAAATATATTGCACACGCGTCTATGTAGAATGGCAGTTGGTTATAGCATGTTAACAGAGAAAGTGCGGTGATGGACTAAAACTTGCTGAACAATTATGAGGCGATTAGCCGGCTAAAAATGGGGACGTACATGTCGCTGACATAATCTAAGCATCAATGATCGCAATTAAACAACAGACTGGGTGTTTGGAACAATAAACTACACTACCCCCGGCCTCAGACATCCAAGGTTTACAGTAGCAGCTACTCAGTAAAATTAGGATGGGACGATGGGATCAAGAGTGGAGCCGGAGGGGCCTCCATGGACCATTCACGTCTGTGAATTGTCTTATTGCTTGGTAATCAAAGATTAATTAACACTGGAATTTCATGAATCTCCTGATCTCTATCTAAACTGTCATAGGTTTCCAGATGATGGTTTTTTTTAGTGCCAGGTTAGTTCACCAATGGGGTGCCTCTGGGGCGCAAGTGGTTGCCCAATATTGAAACTCTAGTGAAACTTTTGAGCCTAGGACCAACCAACTCCAGTCCAACTCTTCCAACTCGAAAATCATGGGCCAAAAGTGACTAAGTGCTAGTGCACTCACAAGATGAGTGCAAGGTAGTGTCGCACGTCATGCCGCCGTTCCATGGTGTTTCAAGTTTTGATCTAGTGATCTATGTAAGTCACACATTAACTTCTTGATGTCTTGAACATTTCTGAACCTAGTTTCTCCCAAAAGTTTCCTTTATATAGGTAGGTTCCCTTAAAAATACGCTGAACTCCCTTGTTGCACACGCGTTAGAGCAGGGGGAGCGGCACCATGACCCGGTCCCTGTGAACCGCAGGCAAGATGACCTCTGGGGAAATGTTGAGGGAGATCGCCGCACTGGAAGAGCAGGCGCACGAATCGCATTTCTGGATCTCTTGGATCTCTTTGGAAGTGGAAGATGCGCCATGTTCAAAATTGCAAATGTAGGATTGAAGTCAATGTATAAATATATATATATATAATATAGTTCTAAGTTTTAAGTGGTATTCTCCTGTTGTTCAACTTATTTTTCCTGCTTGGTTGATGATCCAATCATAAGTGATGTATTTCTGTTCATTTCCCTTGGAAAAAGAGTTCATTTCCTCACTTTCATCATGAAATTCAGGACTTCCCCGAGATTCCCACCTGAACCACACCATGCCGTGCCTGCCTCGGCCGAGGCGGACGACGTGGAACGCAACGGGCAGCGCGTGGTGGCCGAGATGCGCAGCAGCCTGGAACGCCTTGCGCAGCGGAGTGAGGATCTGAGAAAGGCCAAGGAGAGCGGCCGGCTGGGGATTTCGAGCTGAAAATCGGCTGGTGATTTAGAGGTAGTATAGGTAGTATACCCTAAGGATCCATGTATGGAATATTTACACTCTGGTAAACTAACGTGATGTACTTTTTCCGCGTATAACGATAGGTTTTTCCACGTTAGGTATGTGTAAAATGGCCATATCCCGATGATAGCCACGTTAGTTGCGTCCTCCTTTTGATAAATCTATGTTATACGTGCGGTGGAGAACAGGATGATAGCCACGTTAGTGGGATTCCTTCCATGTTGGAAACTTTGAATGGTGTAAAATGATAGCCACGTTAGTGGGCTTCCTTCCTTGTTGGAAAGTTTGAATGGTGTAAAATGATAGCCACGTTAGTGGGCTTCCTTCCATGTTGAAAACCCTGAGTGCTGTAAAATGATAGCCACGTTAGTGGGCTTCCTTCCTTGTTGGAAACCTTGAATGGTGCAAAATGATAGCCACGTTAGTGGGGGTTTTCAACATATGACTTTTGTATGATACATCGTCCTTGGGAGAACCCAGGCAGAGTCAAGTACAACCCTGGGGGGGGCCCACCAAACACATGCGACTGGTCCCTGAAAAAAGGGGGTACGGGCTGCATGTTCCCCATAGCTAGGTTAGCCAGTGGCCTACCCAGTGGTGGCTACAGGCCGTATCCCCCTTCCCCCAGAGACCACAATGGAGCATTTTACCAGGCACCCATGAATCGATTTTCATAGCTAGGTTAGGTTCCTGGTAAAATCCTCCATTGTGATACCTTGGGGGAGGGATTACCTGCAGCCGCCAGGCACCCAAAAATTGCTAGGTTAGGTTCCTGGTAAAATGCTCTGCAGTGGATACGCCACTGGCTAACCTAGCTATGGGGAACATTTTTTTCATTTTCCAGGGACTAAGTTGCTCAAAATCACCACCAAATGGCCTCCCACCCAGATCGAGCCCCAAAAATGCATTTTTGAATAGAGCTGTGCTATTGAAATTGATCGGAAAAAAAGCTATGAAAATCAATTTTTGAGTGCTTGGTAAAATGCTCCACTGTGGTCCCTAGGGGAAGGGATTACCTGCAGCCGCCAGGCACCCAAAAATTGCTAGGTCAGGTTCCTGGTAAAATGCTCTGCAGTGGATACGCCACTGGCTAACCTAGCTATGAGGAACATTTTTTTCATTTTACAAGGACTAAGTTACTCAAAATCACCACCAAATGGCCTCCCACCCAAATCGAGCCCCAAAAATGCATTTTTGAATAGAGCTGTGCTATTGAAATTGATCGGGAAAAAACCAATGAAAATCAATTTTTGGGTGCCTGGTAAAATGCTCCACTGTGGTCCCTAGGGGAAGGGATTACGGCCTGCAGCCACCAGGCGCCCAAAAATTGCTAGGTTAGGTTCGTGGTAAAAGTCCCTGGGGGCAAGGGGTTACGGCCTGCAGCCACTAGTGGATACGCCACTGGCTAACCTAGCTATGGGGATGCAGCCCGTACCCCGTTTTTTAGGGACCCTAGCTATGTCATATTTAAGCTTACTTGTTTGATTAAAACCTTAAGGCATTGGCACACATTGGTGCCATGCAGGCTGCAAGGGCCACGTTAGCTACCTAAGATTCAAGAGAGAACAAAAGGGAAAAAACAAGTCACTTCATGGGTTGAGCTGAAACAATGTGGAACACTTTACAATAGCTATGTTAGGTATAGCTAATTTTGCCAATAGCCACGTTAGTTGTTTTTTAAAGTTGAAAACCTTGAGTGCTGTAAAATGATAGCCACGTTAGTGGGCTTCCTTCCATGTTGGAAACCTTGAATGGTGTAAAATGATAGCCACGTTAGTGGGGGTTCTCAACATATGACTTTTGTGTGATACATCGTCCCTGGGAGAACCCAGGCAGAGTCAAGTACAACCCTGGGGGGGGCCCACCAAACACATGTGACTGGTCCCTGAAAAAAGGGGGTACGGGCTGCATGTTCCCCATAGCCAGGTCAGCCAGTGGCCTACCCAGTGGTGGCTACAGGCCGTATCCCCCTTCCCCCAGAGACCACAATGGAGCATTTTACCAGGCACCCATGAATCGATTTTCATAGCTAGATTAGGTTCCTGGTAAAATGCTCCATTGTGATGCCTCGGGGAAGGGATTACCTGCAGCCGCCAGGCACCCAAAAATTGCTAGGTTAGGTTCCTGGTAAAATGTTCTGCAGTGGATACGCCATTGGCTAACCTAGCTATGGGGAACATTTTTTCATTTTACAGGGACTAAGTTGCTCAAAATCACCACCAAATGGCTTCCCGGCCAGATCGAGCCCCAAAAATGCATTTTTGAATAGAGCTGTGCTATTGAAATCGATCGGAAAAAAAGCTAAGAAAATCAATTTTTGGGTGCCTGGTAAAATGCTCCACTGTGGTCCCTAGGGGAAGGGATTACCTGCAGCCACCAAGCACCCAAAAATTGCTAGGTTAGGTTCCTGGTAAAATGCTCTGCAGTGGATACGCCACTGGCTAACCTAGCTATGGGGAACATTTTTTTCATTTTACAGGGACTAAGTTGCTCAAAATCACCACCAAATGGCCTCCCACCCAGATCGAGCCCCAAAAATGCATTTTTGAATAGAGCTGTGCTATTGAAATTGATCGGAAAAGAAGAAAATCAATTTTTGGGTGCCTGGTAAAATGCTCCACTGTGGTCCCTAGGGGAAGGGATTACGGCCTGCAGCCACCAGGCACCCAAAAATTGCTAGGTTAGGTTCGTGGTAAAATGCTCCACTCTGGTCCCTGGGGGCAGGGGATTACGGCCTGCAGCCACCAGTGGATACGCCACTGGCTAACCTAGCTATGGGGAACATGCAGCCCGTACCCCGTTTTTTAGGGATCCTAGCTATGTCATATTTAAGCTTACTTGTTTGATTAAAACCTTAAGGCATTGGCACCAATGTGTGCCATGCAGGCTGCAAGGGCCACGTTAGCTACCTAAGATTCAAGAGAGAACAAAAGGGAAAAAACAAGTCACTTTATGGGTTGAGCTGAAACAATGTGGAACACTTTACAATGGCTATGTTAGGTATAGCTAATTTTGCCAATAGCCACGTTAGTTGTTTTTTAAAGTTGAAAACCTTGAGTGCTGTAAAATGATAGCCACGTTCGTGGGCTTCCTTCCATGTTGGAAACCTTGAATGGTGTAAAATGATAGCTACGTTAGTGGGGGTTCTCAACATATGACTTTTGTATGATACATCGTCCTTGGGAGAACCCAGGCAGAGTCAAGTACAACTTTGGGGGGGGCCACCAAACACATGTGACTGGCCCCTGAAAAAAGGGGGTACGGGCTGCATGTTCCCCATGGCTAGGTTAGCCAGTGGCCTACCCAGTCGTGGCTACAGGCCGTATCCCCCTTCCCCCAGAGACCACAATGGAGCATTTTACAAGGCACCCATGAATCGATTTTCATAGCTAGGTTAGGTTCCTGGTAAAATGCTCCACTGTGATACCTCGGGGGAGGGATTTACCGCCTGCAGCCGCCAGGCACCCAAAAATTGCTAGGTTAGGTTCCTGGTAAAATGCTCTGCAGTGGATACGCCACTGGCTAACCTAGCTATGGGGAACATTTTTTTCATTTTGCAGGGACTAAGTTGCTCAAAATCACTACCAAATGGCCTCCCGGCCAAATCGAGCCCCAAAAATGCATTTTTGCATAGATCTGTGCTATTGAAATTGTCCGGAAAAAAAAGCTAATGAAAATCAATTGTTGGGTGCTTTGTAAAATGCTCCACTGTACGGCTTGCAGCCACCAGGCACCCAAAAATTGCTAGGTTAGGTTCCTGGTAAAATGCTCCACTGTGGTCCCTGGGGGCAGGGGGTTGCGGCCTGCAGCCACCAGTGGATACGCCACTGGCTAACCTAGCTATGGGGAACATTTTTTCATTTTACAGGGACTAAGTTGTTCAAAATCACCACCAAATGGCTTCCCGGCCAGATCGAGCCCCAAAAATGCATTTTTGAATAGAGCTGTGCTATTGAAATTGATCGGAAAAAAAGCTAAGAAAATAACTTTTTGGGTGCCTGGTAAAATGCTCCACTGTGGTCCCTAGGGGAAGGGATTACCTGCAGCCGCCAGGCACCCAAAAATTGCTAGGTTAGGTTCGTGGTAAAATGCTCCACTCTGGTCCCTGGGGGCAGGGGGTTACGGCCTGCAGCCACCAGTGGATACGCCACTGGCTAACCTAGCTATGGGGAACATTTTTTTCATTTTACAGAGACTCAGTTGCTCAAAATCACCACCAAATGGCTTCCCGGCCAGATCCAGCCCCAAAAATGTATTTTTGAATAGAGCTGTGCTATTGAAATTGATCGGAAAAAAAGCTATGAAAATCAATTTTTGGGTGCCTGTTAAAATGCTCCACTGTGGTCCCTAGGGGAAGGGATTACGGCCTGCAGCCACCAGGCACCCAAAAATTGCTAGGTTAGGTTCCTGGTAAAATGCTCCACTCTGGTCCCTGGGGGCAGGGGCTTACGGCCTGCAGCCACCATTGGATACGCCACTGGCTAACCTAGCTATGGGGATGCAGCCCGTACCCCGTTTTTTCAGGGACCCTAGCTATGTCATATTTAAGCTTACTTGTTTGATTAAAACCTTAAGGCATTGGCACACATTGGTGCCATGCTGGCTGCAAGGGCCACGTTAGCTACCTAAGATTCAAGAGAGAACAAAAGGGAAAAAACAAGTCACTTTATGGGTTGAGCTGAAACAATGTGGAACACTTTACACTAGCTATGTTAGGTATAACTAATTTTGCCAATAGCCACGTTAGTTGTTTTTTAAAGTTGAAAACCTTGAGTGCTGTAAAATGATAGCCACGTTAGTGGGCTTCCTTCCATGTTGGAAACCTTTAATGGTGTAAAATGATAGCCACGTTAGTGGGCTTCCTTCCTTGTTGGAAACCTTGAATGGTGTAAAATGATAGCCACGTTAGTGGGCTTCCTTCCATGCTGAAAACCCTGAGTGCTGTAAAATGATAGCCACGTTAGTGGGCTTCCTGCCATGTTGGAAACCTTGAATGGTGTAAAATGATAGCCACGTTAGTGGGCTTCCTTCCATGTTGTAACCTTTGAGCTGTAAAATGATAGCCACGTTAGTTGGTTTTCCTTGGCCAGGGTCTCTGGGGAACATGCTGGTCTGGGAGACCCAAGTGATAGTCACGTTAGTGCTGTAAAATTCGAAAACGCAGAGTTACGTTAAATTACCGGAGGGTACCTACATTGGGATTATTTTAAATTACTTTAGGGGTCAATGTAGGTAAATATTCCATACATGGATCCTCTGGGATATATGGTAGTTATGTGGTTTATAATTATAGGGATATTATGTCATATTCTTGGTGATATAAGGATATAGCAATACAAATTATAGTAATATAACATGGAATATATATATATATATATACATGTATAGTGATTGGATATGATCTTATCAAGCATATTATCACTGATGTGAAAACATCATAAATGGAATATGTGAATATATTAATAATGTTTCATCATAGTGATTAATTTGGAAAAGTCAATGCCATAAAACCTACCGTATGGAGATGGTTTATACCACCAATTTAACCATTGAAATGGTGATTTTCAAGATTGCGTATGGCATTGGGTTTACCGTTTACCACATTACTGTCGAAATCTGGGGAATATTATCGGCCATTATGAGGATTTATGCGATCATGATTCCCCTACTCTAGGGATATTCTTGGTGATATAAATATAGTTATAACAATGAATGGGATATGTTCATAGAATATTCATGGGAATTTTTAATGGGATGACAAAATAGGATATCGCCACCTTGGTAATCAAAGGTCGCTATCTGGAAAATGCCCGAGCTAAATGGAGGTAAAAAATAGCATGGAGAATCGTCGAACTAAATGGTGGGTTTTCCCACGTTTGATTACCAGATCGGGTAACTATGTTTACCCTCTGGTAATTTTACATAGCTATTGAAATTTGCCATTTATAGCTGAATTCCCATTAGACATGTTGATTTTCCATAGCTATGTTAGTTTACTAGAGGGTAACTATGTTTAACTTAGGGTTGTATGAAATTGTCGGGGAAAGTATGGCGGCTGAAAGGACCTGACATGGAAATCATGTGGGTTCAACGGAGTTTGCCGAGCGATGACAGGACCAGGCAGAAGATTGGCTTGGCGCCGTTTGGGCCGCATTAAATCAGCAGAGGCCGCTGGAATCTTTGGATGGGCAAACGGAATAGCCACTGGTAATTGAAGAGTTTGCTATGGAAACCGTGGCACACTTGGTTCTATGATTTCCGTATGATTTACAGGGTGATTTTCCACAGTGAACAAACCAGTGGGTGTGTTTGATCTCCAGGTAGCTCCCACCTTTGTGCTGCTTGAGGAGTCTTGTCGTTTATGCCTTGCCGGGTTTGTTGTTACAGTACATGTTTTTCATAACTTTGCCGGCTACATGCTACATGTACCTTTGCCTTCTAAGATGAATAGCTTGAAACTGTTCACACCAAAAACTGTGGGTCAAACTTCATCAAGACATCGCATGCTATTGAGATTCAGTGGCCATCATCCTGCCTAGTAACAGGCAGTTGTTCGTTTGATAGGGATCACAACCCGAAAGGACAAGTATTGTTTCTGGAGGAATTAACTATATCAATCAGGCAGTTCCAGACTTGTCCAGAATTGATTTCAGGATGTTTAAGGAAACCATTGGGGACTATTTGAAGGATATATAGAATATGTTAATCTATATTTTAATATGATTCAAAAATAACCCTTGGGGACTATTTTAATATTTTAATCTATAGAATATTTAACCATGTCACTTTGCAAAAGTCTTCCACAATCTCCTGGATTTCGCGCCAGGCGTGAGCAGTTGCTGCTGCATCGCAGGGTCAAAGAGGAAGATCAGTGGGTCACTTGGTGTCAAGTCGGAGCGGGCCCAACACGAGTTGTTTCAAGTCACAACCCTCTGAGTCATGGAAAAGTGGACATTTTGGTGGGTTGCCGCAATAACGTTGAATAGTTTCAACCGTTTTGTTTGAACATATATGGTACCCTCTGGTAATTTAACATAGCTATTGAAAATGGCCATTTATAGTGAGTTTTCCCATTAAAAAGGGTGATTTTCCATAGTTATGTTAGTTTGCCAGAGGGTACGCCCCGAATTTGCTGCTGGTGACTCCGTCCCAGGCGAGTCGCTTGCAGGAGCGAACTGAAGCGCTGGTGACTTGGTGGCCCTAAATGTCCCCAGCATGGCAACATTTTAAGCTGTTCTATTTGTTTGGGGATCGCCATGCATGTACCGTCTATATACGGTACACACACACACACATATATATATATATATATATATACACAGTATGTAAATTTTAATATATATATATATATAATATTATATATATAATATACACACTGTATAATACTGTTTTTAATAGGTAGCTGAATAAAGTTATAGAATCAGTCTGAATGATGGGGATGCTTCTTTGCCGCTCCTCGGCTCTCTTCCATCTTGTTCAACCATACGGGAGATGATGATCCAGCCAAAATCAGAATGCAAAAGGTGGACAACCAAAACGGTGAACAAATATTTCACTAGAAACAAGAAGAATCCCGCTGACCAAACCCCATTTAAGACATAACCATTTCTAGGGTGGTGTTTCAATGTTTAATCATTATAATTATAATTATAATCATTAAAGTTTAATCCTAAAAATAAATGACGGTGTCTTGTATAGATGTTTTTGCTGGACGGGTGGCTCAAACACCAACCTGTGAATGATCCCACGGGCATATTGTTCGGATCGGAAACCGTCACCTGGTTGGTAGTGGATTGTCACCCTCGCACGTTTGCGGGGATAGAAGGTGAATATGATGTAAAGGATGGTATATGTGGTCTTCTTAGCGCATGAATATCCATCAATCACCATTGCATGATCTAACTGGGCTATACTAGGCTATGATATGCTATGATATCCTGCTGGTTTTGATATGTTTTGATATGATCCATCAGGTTCTATCATCCATCATTCATAACTTGGCTATATGGAGGTTTCATAAAATGGTGGATCCCCAAAACCATAGATTTCAGTACTAAAATTGTCTAATTTTGGATGATTTGGGGGTACCTCCATTTTAGGAAACCTCCAAAATCTAACGGGACTATATCCTCCATAGGCTCCCCGGCGTTTCATCTGATTGCAGTTCCCTACAAACATCTGATTTCCTACCTAGGTCGACGAGCTTGCGGTGCTGGAACGCCAGGCACAACCTCAGAACAGCCCCAACCAGGGGCAGGAGGACAGAATTTCCCTGGTGGAAAAGCCATGGGGAACCCCCCGTTTCGGAAAATGATGTCGAAAAATGGAAGGTGTGTTTTCTACATCTATGTTGAAAGGATGGTACCTTGATGAGAAGAATCTTCGACATTTCAGAAGGTATTATGAGAAGGCTTCTTCCCAATGAATTTTCGTTAACTTGATGGCATCTTCAGAATTTCATGTTGTAAATGCGATGTCCCATGTCGCCCAAGTCATTGTTTAATGGCCCGTTTTCCTTGAGACAACGGTGTAAGAATGATAACAAAATAGATAAAATAGTAATCCATAGTTATCCTCTGGTAATCAAACATTGCTATGGAAAACATAGCTATGGAAAACCTCCCAGTTGCTTCGATGATTTTCCCAGGAGACCCTGCGCACCCTGGCCCTGCTCCAGCAACGACGGAAGACCTTGAAGAAGGACGTCTGGATGGTCCGGTGGTGCTTTGATTCATGGTTTTGCACCCAAACATACGGTGAATTGATGGGTTATGATGGGTTTTACCAGCCAAAAACATGCCAGTGCTTGGGATTTACTTTTGCCAACCAAAAATATACAACATGTGATTGAACTGCCATGCAACGGGGATATCACCTGTTGGATTGGCTGGTGGTTAGAGATATTGGTTCATCTTCCATCCGAACATGGAAATATGATCCTTCAATTCTTAATTAATTTGCCATGATTTTCCATCATCCATGATCTTCCATCAATTTCCATCATCTTCCAGCTTCCAAATTCTCAGCAACCACTTTGAAGCCTGGTATCCGGTGCCGCAACCGCTCAGGACCTATCTTCCCACCTTGCCATGAGCCGACATGTACATGGCAAGCTGAAGGATGCCGAAGGCTGGCGATGCGGAACCGGGGAAAGCCTTGGAACAATTTGAAGGGTACAAGGTGGTGTCCATGTTCGTTAGCTAAGTTGGTTGAGAACCCCCGTTATCAATATCTACCACAAATCCCTAGTTCCATGAATAACTATAGTTGCAAACTTAGTTGTACTAGTTATAAACCAACTTCGCGAACTATATGGGGCACCTTGCAGGCACGGATTTTACGTTTTAGCCATGGGGGAAATAGGGTTTGCCCAGCTGAAGCTAAACTGTTTTGAGTATCTGAGATATATGAGATATGCCATCATTGATAAAATTTGTCAAAATGCTGTTGTGCTGCATGTAGAGTTGGGAAACATAATCTGTTTACTCCCATTGATTGAGCGTGCCTCTTTAGGGTGGGACCGTTGGGACCTGATGGGATTTTGCGGGGTCAGATTTGGACTCCCTCAAAGTCGTTTTTTGTTCGAGAAGAACAACATGCCATATGCACAACATCAAACGAAAAAGAACAACGCCTCACTGTGCAACATTAAGTGTAAAATCATTGTTGTCTTCCCTTTCAGAAAAGGCTGTTGGGCTGTTGGGTCGCCGTTGGCAGGCGAACACAAGCTGCTCTTGGAACAGTTGAGACCTTTGCAGCCTATGTTGCGCGACGGTCGCGAACAGAGTTAACGCCGGAGAGAGCCAAGTGCGGTGCAGTGGCAAAGCCATGTGCCCTTGCAACGCTCGAAAAGAATGAGATCGAAGTAAGCTGGTTGTTTGAAGATACGTTTCATATTGTTATAGTGGGTTTATTTCAGTTTTCTTTGAGATGATGAAGGGCCAAAGATCATTATTGTTTGGATCGGTTGAAAGCACCAACCAGAAACACCCGAAACGAAGTCACCGCACATTGACTCTTCAAAGCCAGCTATTCCTATCGACTTTGGGGTTGACCACCATTGCCCAGCACTTTTTCCTGCTTGGAATTAGAGATGGTATTCTCTCACCATGTTCATCTAGATGTTCATCCATTTTCCATCATGATTCAACTTGATTCTGACTCATGACTTCTTTGAGGCTTTAAAAGGCGCAGACATGAAGCCCGAGCAGATGATGTTGCTGACCCAAGGGGTGCGACGACCTAGAAATCCCAATGGCTGGGGCTACCCCAATAGGCTGGATATAGCTGGATGGTTTATTGTGAATTCATCTGTGAATGGATGATTTGGAGGTTTTGGGAAACGTCCATTAATTTAATAAATCATACTATCAAACTGTCAAAATTGGCAAGCTGCTGACCACCTGAGAAGTCACAGTCATAACGCAAGAATATGCCGTCAACTTCGGGGACTTGTGGAGAAGTACCCAAAGAAACAGCTTGCCAGTAAAAAACAAGAGTTGCCTGCCGGTTGAATTGATGTTTGATCTCGGCTATTAGGACCCAAAAGTGGGCCCGATATCGAATATGGACAAATCCGTTCGATGCCCATTTCTTCGAGGCATGCCATGATTGTTTATATCTCCATTGTTTTGTTGTTTATCCATGTTTCTGGGTAAATTATAACGAGACCCCCACGGTCCAAAACTGGCGGTGGGTTCTTTGGCACGAGCAAAAGGGTAAATTATAACGACCTCACTGTTCTCCCAAACCCTGGAATCATTGTTAGTAAGGGAAATCAATGGAAATCATCCCCAAATGGCCCAACAATTCAGAGACCGGTTCATGTCTATCCATTCGGGCAGGGCATGGGCCGGGAAAGGGTTTTATGAGTGGCCCAACAATTCAGATTAGTGAAATATATTGAAATATGATAATTTACCCAGATGTTTCTCCATCAGGCCTCGTTGGCTGCACCTAGGTCCTGCCTTTGGGCGGTTCGCATCCTGTGGGGATGCCCTTCGGGGGGGATCCAGGATTCGCTAAGTCGGGAAGTCGGACTTCACCCGGTTTCGAATTGAGCAATAGGCTACCCCAAAAAAAGGATGGTTCATCAATGTTCATCAATGTTCATTGTCATATTTTATCCTGTTTTTATCATATTTATCCATTTGACATTGTGACTTTGGGGTGTAAATCCACTTCAAATCCACCACTTTCATCAATTCTCAGACAAACGCAAATATAAAACAACAACTATCCAAGTCAATATATCACCATGAAGTTGCATAAAACGGTTCGACTTCCTTGTTGTTTTTCCCCATGTGTTACCCACCGGTTTTCTCTGTCGGGCACCCAGCCAGGTGGTCACCCGACTTCTGAATTTCTGGGTTTGGCATCTCAGCGGTGTCGTTTCAGCGGTTTCATCACCAGGCTGAAAAGGTCCCCCAAAAAGGTGTTTTTTTGTTTTTTCACAGCCGTTTTGAAGCTCATTTAGAGAATCAGTACCAACAACTGCCAACAACCATGTTATCATGTTGGGGTGATGATGATGGTGATGAAGATGATTATGATGACGTTGGTGGTAATTAGTAACTACTGATGATAGTAGTATAATGGTAGTAATCTACAGGTGTCAATACTTCATAAAACAACTAACGTGGATGTTGGTAAACGTGGCGGTGTCACCGCTGCCAAACATCAGGACAAAAACAGGAAAGATCAAGAAGGTCCAGAAAGCTTTCTGGACCCTGTATTCCTGGTGATGATGATGATGATGATGATGATAACAACGGTGACCCCACCTGCCCGAAACAAGTGGTGTGGCGTTTCGAGGCTCAGTTGCTCGCTGGCGCAGAGAAGGTGTGGGGGATGGCCCTGACTCAGACGAGTTATAGTAATTACTTATAGCAAACTCCAAAAATATGCTACCTGGTACCTGGTTACTAGTATTTTTTTTTGGATTAACCCATATTTTGAGATTCTGGGTAAATTATAACGACCTCACCTTGCAACCTCACCAGAATGATAGTAAGGATAACTATCCCCATTGTGGGCCCTATTTCAGGTTAGTGAAATATTATAATTTACCCAGCATATTAGAGAAACCTGACAACGAACTAGTATAATGAGATAGGATAGGTGGCGCCCCATACTTTGCCATGTTGCCATTAATAACTAGATTAACTCTATATGGTTTATGGTAGATGTATGGAACTAGTCAGTTAATGGGGTTTGTAAACAAACGTATAACTGGTGGGACCACCTTGTGGAAAGCTAAAAAGTCTGTTTAAATAATGGCACAGTTCTGTTTCTATGTTTTGTTTGGTTGCAATGTGCACATACAATTAAAGTATGTTGTACTCGAAACATCCAGGCCCAAGTCCCCCCCTCGATTTTGACATTAGTGTGTATATATATATATATATGTCCTTAAGAGACAAGCATCTGAACGCAAGAAATGTCATCTCATCAGATTGCCAAGTTTACTTGGTACTTCGAGGTGTGGCCTGCGTGGATGTGCACATCCCCTATCCACAATGTTTGGCATCATATCACAGCAGTTGTTATATGCAGTGTCGGTATATCCCCCAAATGTATGATATCACATATATATATATATAATATTTTTATATTTATATATATATATATATCCATTGAATCTATTGTTCCAGATGTCACCCATTGGTATCCAAAGGAATCTATTGGCGTGTTACCCATAGAAACATGTTGAAACATTGACTGCAATCCCCATTTGCACCATGTAATGCCCCCGCAGCTATACATTATGTGACTGTAGTTGGCTTGCAAACCCCATGAACTACTTCTCAAGACCATAAGCCCCATTGAAAATTCGAATATTTTACATGATTAATGTTCAAAAACCACAGTTTGCCAGCATCAATCAACCTCAATCTCCTCTTGCTGTTGAACTGTCCGATGTGTAGTGGTGAACCCCCCGTTTTTCGTGCCATTTTTTTTCAGGCTCCGGTACTTCCTGCCGATGATATTGCCCAGCTAGCGATGATGGCGTCCATGGTGACTCTTCTCCGACCAAGTCGTGGTCAAAAAGTGGGATTGAACCACCAAAAATGTGGGATTTCACCAATAGAAAACGGGAAAACAATGGAAAACATTGAGACATATTGAGACTTTACCCGCAACATGGACAACATATTATGAACACATGGGATTTAACTTAACCAACAAACAGGGGGATTGATAAACCAACAGTTTGCTGTGGAACATCTCCATTTCTAGAAAAAAGGAATAGCTAATTTGAAATCACGGAAGGGTCTAGGTCATCAAAAGTGCGAGACCGAGATTTAGAGATGTTTGGATGTCAATTGAAGATTTGTCCACTTCAAGGTTCATTGATCCTTGCTGTTCCAGATTCAACGTGCAAAGTCGTGAAAGGTAGAGCCGCCACCAGTCAATCCGCACCAAAGGCTGATTTACAAGTTTGTGCTTCTCATGGGAATCCTGTAGAGCTTCTCCCAACATACCAGTTTTCAAAACAATTTTTTCGGGTTTTGATCTCGAACGAGTCAGGGTTACTGGCGCCTTAGCAAACATCACTGGGGGGCACAACATCCATGGAATGTTCGCCGCCAAGGTGGCGCCTGAGAATGGTCTCATGTTTCATGTGATTGCTCAGAGACTACAGGAGGCGCGGTATGGCGCGGTGTTTTTTTCTCAGCACCCAGCGATTTGCACCACAAAATGGCTGGAGATGAGCTGGTTGAAGGCTGGATCCAGCTTGACTGAAGCTGGTTTTGCCTCCATTGATGCAGCTTTCCCTGGTGGAGTGGCAACCTCAGAAGACAGCATTGTGGAAGATCTGGAACTGCTTAAAGGTGGTTTCAAAAAGTTTCACCGACGCCGACACCTTGAGATGACGAATGTGGGATTCACATGGATTCACCCAATGCCATTTGCATCCATTAAAAAACCATCCCCATTCCATCACCATTTTTATGGGAGCTATGAACCCAATTCCAACCACCATCCCCAGTCATGGTAGGTTTCTGATGGTTTCTGGCAGCCAGGGTTTCATGATGACTATGGCATCACCTTGCAATCCGTTGAAGCTTCTAAGGCTGGACCCAAGTTTCCTGGCAAGGAGCAATTGCTGACCTTCATCGAGGTGCCAAGAAACGAAATGACTGGATGACCAACCAACTATAGTAACTATAGCCACATATATGATATTAGGATATATATATATATATTAGGTGGGTTCATTAAATGGGAGATCATCTCCCTAGGTTTCGATACTTAAATGAATGAAATCTACAGTAATTTTGGATGATTTGCGGATACCTCCATTTTAGGAAACCATCATACAAAGAAAAAAGTCATAAAAGTCACTGTTTAAAGTTTCGCCCATGTTATGATTTTCGAAAGTGCTCGACATGTTGTTCCAACTCTATGCCCACTGTGATCCTAACTAAAGCTGTTCACATTTGGGAGTTGATAACACCAACCTGATGCATCTGGCCAAGAACATGAACACTCCATTTTGGGGATCTGGGGATGTGAATGTGCTGCAAGATGTTTCCACTAGAGCAACCCCAACATAGTAAAGTCGGAAGCCCTGCAATTTTAGAGGAAACATTGCTTATATCATCCAGGAAACACGTGTCTACCCTTTTCGGGCCCATGATACAAACTCTGGGACCCCCTTTAACAATAGGAAAGCCCCCAACCGGAAGCGGCCATCGTAGAGGAACATGCTGCATCCCTTGGCAATATGTCCGATTCACAGTACTTTCTCCGCTAGGTTAAGGAATCAAAGCATAGACATTGTAAACCAACCGTTCTCCAATGTCGCTTCTTGTTATTGTAAGGCTAGCTGCCGTCATTTCTGATGGCGTCAACTGCTTAAATCCGAATCAGAGTGTCCACTTGTGTGTTTGAAGACACTTTTTTTGGCCCCAACCCAAACAAACACTATATATATATAGATGGTTTCAGGAAAAAGAGTGGAAGATCACTCGCCAAGACTCCTTTCTTGAATCAGGTTTTGCTTGTTGGCCCATGAATCCCATGAATGCTCATGACCCCACAATTTCCCACGTTATATAGTCAGTTTTTGGAATTAGATTGGTGTACCAATTTCATCCCGCTAAGAAGTAAATTACACACTTGTTATAATAGCCCCAGAATTTGAGATGCGGAAAGGGTTTGCTTTGCCGATAAATAGTTGAAGTTGATTTTACCAAATGGGTTTGTTTGAAACTAGGGTGCCCCAAATATGAATCTGATGGTTGTCGATCACCATTTTCCCATGAAAACAGTATTTTTCATTGGGCAAAGGTTTTGATACGTCAATCCCTATGTTTGTTGGCTTAAAAGTGTTTAAACTTGCCATGGTTTTTATTGGTGAAACCACATGATGTTCCTATTCCTGTCGGATCTTTGGGTCTCAGATGGGGGAATCCGCAGGAGCTGAAAAGCAAAAAGGCCGAGGAGTCCCAGAGCAAAGCCAAGCTGGTGCCCCATCTCGTGGAGAAAATGGCGGACTTCGCCTTCAAACAACTGATATCTGTTTCCTGTTCGACTGTTTAACTTCATGTTGAACCAACAAAACATTTTTCAGGATTGAACATATATGATATCTCATTTCCAGGTGAACTTTTCGATCTACTTGGGGCTGGAAGTCTCTACAATTTGTAGAAATTTCACAATCATCCCCCAGATTCAGAAGATATATTTTTCCTTGGCAGGTTCTTGCTAAATCCAACGGATCTTGACTCCATGGTAATCTCACCTGGCACTTGCAAAACCACGCTTTCCCCAGAGTCTCGGGATAATTTTCCAATCAAGATGCCATTTAGCCCACGATTTTCCCAAGGCAACTTTTCCCGATGAACGATTCAGCTAAGTTCGATGCTTAAATCGCCTTACAACTGCGATTTACGGATGGGTACAGTGATTTAACCAAGAAATAAAGGTGGTAACTATTTGTGGCTCGTCAATGATGAATCATGTGAATCATGTCTCAAGCCTGTATGTAGCAAACGCCACTAGAATTTCAGCCAACAACGATGGTGACATGATTCCCAAAGATGCACATCCAAACGCACATGGTTTTCTCCGAGAATAGGTTTCTCCTCAATGCACTGGTGTAGTAGTAAACATGCAGACATAGATTTGGAAAATCAACCGGAACCCATGGATTTTCATAGCATTCTTAGTTTAGTGGAGGATAAATCCACCATTGACACGGCCACATGAAAACGCTGACAGAGGAAGGATCTTTGCCCTTCCCAGGTACCTCGGAAAGACCGTTCTCGCAGTCGTTCGCGGCGGAGTCGTTCAGAAAGACGGTCGTGAGCTGCTTAGTTCTTATCATTTCATGGCATTTCCCGAAGCATTTCTTAGCAATTAGCCTCTGGCCATTTAACATCGCCATGGTATAGATGGCCCATTTATGGATGATTTTCCTATTAAAAATGGTGATTTTCCATGGCTATGTTAAATGACCAGATGGTAATCATCTAAATTTAGGGAAATTGATGAAGTTGATATCCTAGCTGAGAAAGTCTTGCAACCTTTGGGAAAACATACGATTAGAATAGCTACAGACTTTGATCCTAGATGATCCTACATATCTTTTTTTTCAACATGGATCTATTGACTATCAACTGCATGGCAGTTTGATCGAGCTTCAGCGGGTAACTCACCCACTGACCGCCATCGGGAATGGGCCCAGAATATTGCTGTTCAATATTGTACCCAAAAAATGTTTCCCATGGCTGGGAAAACTTACTTGAACCCCCCAGCTTTAGGATGATTTTGGTGTAAAATCACAACGGTTTCCTCTAACCTTGCCCATCAAAAATCCATCCGTTGAATGTGGGGCTGCTATGATCCCGTAGCCCAACTCTATTTCCACCAGGCGTCGAAGATGACGTGAGCGGCACAAAAAACATTCGAGGCACAGATTTCCAAACCATCCTTAGAGGATTCAAAGCCCCAGTGCGACACCAAGGTATTGCATTTTGGAATATTTTTTGTGACCCCTCATAGCGGATGCCCATTGAATATTGCAGGAACCAACCCCTCAAAAAGCGCCCACTGGCATTGCGAAACAAAGCACCCTTTCCGCCAGTCCGCCACACATAGCGAAACAATGCAACAAAAACATGTGGAGAACGAAGGGAAGATCGATGGATGCATTCCACAGAAGGCATTCAAACATCGCGGAGTGCCGGGCGACGCCAAAAAAAATCACTGCGTCCAGCTGCCGGCTGGATCATGCTGTCTTGCCACAGCCAGGGGTCCCACATGTTGGAAAAGAATAGAAAAACAAAAGGCCGTTGAAATGAGTTTGTGTTTTTTTTGTTTTGTTTTTATCATGTTTTATATTTATTTATTTATTTTGTATCATATATCACACACATATTATGATATATATATATGATATTATATATTATGTTATTATGTCATGTTGTATTATATGTAGTACATTATTGTATATATTTCACATCCCAAGTAGACTTTGGGTGAGAAATTGAGCCGTACCATGCCGTACCCAGACCTAGAAATAATCCCATGTTCCTGAAATGAAAGATCATGTTAAAAGATCCCCAAGAACTTACAGATCACATGAGATGCCCACATTTTACTGGAAAGATGGCGAAACGGGATGCGGAAAAGGGTACGACCTTCAGGGGGAGAAGTATGCCGCAGTCAAGGCTCAGAAATCGGATGCCATGTGTCCCCGCACGGTAGCGCGTGCGCGCAAAAGCAGGCATTTTTTTTGGACATTTTGAGGGAGAAGGATGATGATGTTGATGGATGACGATGTCTTTGGTTGGTCGTTCAAATAGAACTTCTATTTTCAACCATAGAATGGGATGATGATTCCCAAGGACATATGTTCAGGGAGTTGAAACATGTTGAAACCATGAGCCCCCTCTCTGCGTAAAACTGCTTTCATTTTCTGTATGAAACTTCGATCTCCGAGCTCTTAGGGGGATAGCCAAACGACGGAGCGGGCCGAGAATCACCCAGAGCACCATGTCGTGCCATTGGCTCAGAGCAGGCCCCACGAGTTTCCCAACTTCCCCGGATCTCAGTCATGGCCCGCTCCATGAGCGTCCTCCCCATGGTGCTGTTGGCGCTGGGCGCCTGGATGTTGAGCTCCTTGACCAGCCAGAGCGGCTTCGTCATGAACAGCGCCACCCCAAGGGGCAGCAAGGTGGCCATGAGGGGATTCAAGGATGACTTCTATGCCTGGAAGGAGACCTTGAGCTCGGAAGATCAGGCACTCTTGCTGAAGCAGGCTCAGAACGCATCTTGGCAGAAAGGAGTGGGCATGTTGGACGCAGACTACAGTAACTAAATCAAACTCTTCATATGATTGAAGTAAATGCACATTGGCATGTCTTCATTAAGGCCACTGGACCACTGGATGCAGCCAACATGGATTGTCTTTCTACAGCCAACACGACACGCCCGGTCCCAGGAGTTCAACAAGAAGTTCCGCGCTTCGGATGAGTTCAAGAAGAGCGTCTCAGAAGACAAGATCGAATCCTTCGGAAAGGTCTTGCAGAAGTTCTTCGACAACGAGCGAGAGGACTACAAGAAGGATGTGGCCATGAAGACCCCCGACTATGATGCCCTGCAGAAGAAGGCTAATCAGGCTGGTTGTTTTGGAATCATCCTCTTGGGGAAGGAAGGGTTTGTATCAGCATGCTATCAACATGGATTCTGAAAATTTGCAGCCCACCATTATCATTAAATCGTCGTATTCGTCGTCATCATCATCATCATCATCATCAAAATCATCATCATCATCATCATCATCATCATCATCATCATCCAAGTTTCCCAATAATATCCATAATATCCTATAATTAATCATGTTCCTTCTTCCCTGACCCTTCATGACCTTTGCATCCACAAGGTGGCCTATGACTTCAGCCTCAAGCGCGCCGTCATCGAAGTGGACCGCGATGCGGACCGCCGCTGGTCCTTCGCCACGGACAAGATGAAGCTGGCCGAAGACAAGGATGAGGTCGCCCCCAACTCGGCTCCTTTGGAGGACAGATATGGGCCGCTTGCAGCATTGGTTGCGAGGAAACATCTGCAGAAACATGTCTCATTATGACAAATGACGAAAGCAACCAGATGCTTTGCGGCGCATGGTTTTAAAGCATGTTTAAGCGCAAAGAGCCACAAACAGCTAGAAATCTGGAATGCTTTGCTATAGCCATACCGTGATAGCCATACCGTGGATCCTCAATTCTTACAACGCTTTGGTGCCTTGGACGGCCACAGGAAGTGTATTTGTTCGCCAATGATGGTGAGAACCACACCAACAACGTGAAGCAGCTGGAGAACATGAAGAAAGCCCTGGAGGACCTGTCCTGCCGTCATCGCCAGAAGGATGAAGATATCCTATTTTCTATAGTGTGCTATAGTGACACCAATCTATAACATTGGCCAACCTGTTTTTGGGTTTGAATCAATGTGAATCAGCAAGTTTGAGAAGCAGCTTGTGCTGAAAGCATCTGAAAACATTGGTTTCATCCATGTTCAAGTCTCCATGTTTTATCATTCTTTGCAGTTTCGACTGGTTCCACGGAATGAACATCAGTGCACCAGGATTCTTCTGCACCAGCAGATGCAGCCAAGCTGAAGAAGATGCTTGATGGCTTTAAGATCCCCGCTGCCGGCGAGGAGCTTTTTTTTTTATTTTGGAGCTTTGGGCTGCTGGTGCGATGCAGCATTTTTTGTGTGGCGGGATGATTTTGTTTGGGAGGCTTGAATCCAGTGGTTGGCGACAATTATGGGATTGTGTATGGTGGCGGGTTCAGGGACACACACACAAGAATCTGGGGAATTCAACATTCCAAAAAGAACCTGTACAATGTTGATGCATTTATCAATTTTTGTCATGTTTATTTTCTTTGTATTTGTTTATTGAGCCCCTTCATTCTTGTGCCACAAATCGCAGGGTTGTTCCAAGCTACTGACCCTTCGCGTCAAGCTTAGCCAATGTCCCAGGAGTTTCCTGTAGGTCACTTCAACTCGTCCAATGACTATCATTGACTATCAAGTTTGCTGATTAAAAAAACAAGAACATCAAATCACCATTGAATCATCTTAAATCTCTATTTTCTGGATGGTGTTCTTTCAATCCCTTATTGTTGATGATTCAATCACATGGCCACCGTCCGACGATCCGAGCGGAGCGGTGGCCAGGATTTCACTGTCAAGTTGCCTCGCAAGCTCATCGATGATCTGAAAGCCACGGCTGGTGGCATCGCTGAATCTTGGTATTTCCAGGTTTCCATGGTTTTCTTTTTTTTTCTGGGGGGGTTGCTATGTTATAACCTGTTATATAATACATACATATATAATCATATATATATATAGTTTTTGAAATATACATATATATATACATATATATATATATATATATTGTTTATTATATATACACACATAAACTACAGTAGTCTTGACCACGGTATCAAACAGTTAAGACTCATTTAGTTGGTTTATATACATATGTCTATATATAGTACTTAACCAATACTGCACTGCACTGCTGGGGTGCAGAAACCGACCCACATCACTGAGGCGCCACATGAAAGATTTCACCCATTTTGTTCAATCCGCGTGCAGGTTGTTTGGAGCCCTACCCCACATCCCCCAAATCTAATCTATTTATCTATCTAATCTAATATAATCTAATATAATCTAATCTAATCTAATCTAACCTACAGTAATCTAATCTAATCTTTTCTAATCTTATCTAATCTTATCTAATCTTATCTAATCTTATCTAACCTTATCTAATCTTATCTAATCTTATCTATCTTATCTAACTTATCTATCCTATCTATCTATCTATCTAACCTAATCTAATATAATCTAATCTAATCTAATCTAACCTACAGTAATCTAATCTTATCTAATCTTATCTAATCTTTTCTAATCTTATCTATCTTATCTAATCTTATCTGATCTAATCTTATCTAATTTTATCTACTCTTATCTAATCTTATCTAATCTTATCTAATCTAATCTAATCTTATCTTATCTAACTTATCTATCTTATCTATTTATCTAATCTAATCTAATCTAACCTAATCTAACCTAATCTAATCTTATCTAATCTTATCTCATCTTATCTAATCTTATCTAATCTTATCGTATCTTATCTTATCTTATCTAACTTATCTATCTTATCTATCTATCTATCTATCTATGTATCTATCTATCTATCTATCTATCTATCTATCTAGTCTATCTATCTATCTAGTCTATCTAGTCTATCTATCTATCTATCTATCTATCTATCTATCTATCTATCTATCTATCTATCTATCTATCTATCTATCTATCTAATCTATCTAATCCAATCTAATCTAATCTAGTCTAATCTAATCTAATCTAATCTAACCTACAGTAATTTGATCTAATCTTCTCTAATCTTATCTCATTTTATCCTATCTTATCTTATCTATCTTATCTAACTTATCTATCTTATCTATCTATCTATCTATCTAATCTAATCTAATCTACAGTAATCTAATCTAATTTAATCTTGTCTTATCTAATCTTATCTAATCTTATCTAATCTTATCTTGTCGTATCTAAGCTTATCCAATCTTATCTTATCTTATCTATCTTATCTATCTATCTATCTATCTATCTATCGTTCTAATCTTATCTAATCTATCTATTTATCTATATATCTATTTATCTAATCTATCTATCTATCTATCTATCTAGCGTATCTATCTTATCTATTATTATCTATCTTATCTATCTTATCTATCGTATCTATCTTATCTATCTTATCTATCTTATCTATCTTATCTGTCTTATCTATCTATCTATCTACCTATCTATCTATCTATCGATCGATCAATCGATCTATCTATCTATCTATCTATCTATCTATCTATCTATCTATCTATCTATCTATCTATCTATCTATCTTTCTATCTATCTATCTATCTATCTATCTATCTATCTATCTATCTATCTATCTATCTATCTATCTATCTATCTATCTATCTATCTAATCTATCTATCTATCTATCTATCTAATCTATCTCTAATCTCTATCTATCCTATCTATCTATCTATCTATCTATCTATCTATCTATCTATCTATCTATCTACATCTATCTATCTATCTATCTATCTATCTATCTATCTATCTATCTATCTATCTATCTATCTATCTATCTATCTATCTATCTATCTATCTATCTATCTATCTATCTATCTATCTATCTATCTATCTATCTAATCTATCTATCTAATCTATCTAATCTATCTAATCTATCTAATCTATCTAATCTATCTAATCTATCTAATCTATCTAATCTATCTAATCTATCTAATCTATCTAATCTATCTAATCTATCTAATCTATCTCTATCTCTAATCTATCTCTAATCTATCTCTATCTATCTATCTAATCTATCTAATCTATCTAATCTATCTAATCTATCTAATCTATCTAATCTATCTATCTATCTATCTATCTATCTATCTATCTAATCTATCTAATCTATCTAATCTATCTAATCTATCTAATCTATCTAATCTATCTAATCTATCTAATCTATCTAATCTATCTAATCTATCTAATCTATCTAATCTATCTACATATCGTCCATGTCGGGGGAAGCAATTGGTTTGTTGTCTCATGGGGCCACGAAAAAATGCTACCCAGCCGAGGCTCAGAAGGAAGGCAAGTCGGACAGCGAGTTGGATGAGATGTGGTGGAAGCAGGCTGGGGAGCTGGTGGCCGGCTACTACAAGCAGCGCGAGGAGGTGGAGAAGGACGTGGAAGGTGTGGTGTGAAACACTGGGGAGATTCTTGGGGGATGTGAGTTTGAAGAAGGCTACCACTTAGGGGCTATTGATGTATGGAGAAGGGTGGAGAAGAATTACAAGTGGCGATTTTTCCCATATCATGTTGTAATGAATGTACCAATTGGGTCACCTCCTTAGTGCATCAGCGTGGTGCAATGGACGTTGATAGATGTTGTTTGCAACTACTTCAGGTGGGCAAACAAAACACTCGTGTTTTGTTCCGTTATCTTGAATATCCATGAAATTCCATGAATCAGTATGTCAATGGGAATTTCAGGATCCTAAAATGGAGGTAAATACCATATGTAATTGAGTATGCCGCATTCTTCTTTCTCGAAATCTCCAAAACTGGAACATGCCCAGCGAGAGGCCTCAAGAAGTTCTTCCGATCGCAGAAGGACATGCCTGGAAAGACCAAGGTCCCGAGACGGTCCCGTTCTGACCATTCTGTGGTGGCTTACCCTCTGATAAACTAACATAGCTGGCTGGGTAATCCCGGGTTTGAAATGAAGGTTTCAATGGTAAAATCCACTGTACATGGAGGTTTTTAATGGGAAATCATCGAACTACCCTCTGGTAATTTAACATAGATATGGAAAATGGCCCATTTAGAGTGAGAAAAATGGATCTTTCCATAGTTTTTCGTAAACGTTTACCAGGAGTAACCATCCAACATGGAGATATCTTTGGGGATATGAAATGGTAATATAACCAATGATGATAACTGGTAGGTGGTGTTAGATATAACATGATATAACTTGTTGTTTCAACCATAGAACGGGGGAAAGGCCAAAGTAGCAAAAAAGAGATGAACATGTTACACTGTTATGATAATCGGGCCAATTTGAAGTAACAAAAGGAACATATGTTTAAGTTTAAGTGGATATATGTCTTTCATGTTCTTTCATATATAATTATGCCCTGAATTATGCCAGTTGTGATGTTTGCCTGCTGCCTCTGTCACCAGGCCCTGTTCGCCCGAGGCAGACATCGTGAAGCAGATCTGGAAGGAGCTGCCGAAGCACATGGACACCCCGGTGGCTCCCTTGGATGAGGAGATGCTGGTGGACTTGGCCAAGGAGCCTGCTGTCATTGAAGGTGGGTATGTTTCCCGCGAAATGCACGGAGTTCTGAGTTGTGAGTAATGACCTGTAAGCGGCTTAATCACCCATGATTTTTTCCGAATCTTATATAATGTGTTTTTTTATTTAACCCCTGGGTAATAAAAAATAATAAGGCAGGATTGCAAAAACCTCTTCCAGTTGTAAGTGCGATAAGCCTGGCTAAAAGATTTGCGCTGCGGTAGGGACGTGTAGGGACCGTCCACGGGACAGGGAAATTTTCTCCGCTCAAACAGATCTTCAAATGGTGAACCTTGGGATCATTAAACATGGGGTGAGCAGATGTTTGTTATCGCTTGTTCCTGCGAGTAGAGTGCCAAATTGTGGACATGGTCCCAGTGCAACCCCCCCAATCATTCAACAACCAGCACACATGGTCGACATGTTTGTGTTGCGCACCGCTGGGTTTTCCAACGGTGGACTCAAACCATTTGTTGGGAACTGTTTCAACGTGCGTCGACGCTGTGAACCAGTTACTACCCTTAGAGTTCATTACTTGTTCATTTTTTCAATATTGGTGGAGGAATCGTGCGCAGTTTCCCTTCAATTCACGGTCTTCCAAAATGCCCAGTTTCCCGCCAGGTGAGTTCAAGCACAGCTGGGGTACTGCCGAGAAGCTCTACAAGTCCGAGGTGACTCGTCTCAAAAAAGGGCAGAGGGAGATTTGTTTGTTGCCACGGTTGGTTTTTGTGTGGCCAATGGCACTTGAAAATCCTCCAAGACATGGGGCTTTTAAGTGGGACATCGTGGGACAATCAATGGGGGAGTTTCCAGCTAGCCGTGCTGGTGATGTTTGAAGGGATGTTTGATAAGTGTTTGATGCAGTTGGTGGGCTATTGGAGACAAGTATTTGATATGCCTATGAAGATCCCCAACAATCTATGTTAAATGTTTAATTGAAACCAGGAAGCGGAGTTTGTTTTGGGGCAGGTATTGCGTTCTTCCGTCTCGATGTGCACCATCTTCTATAGAGGTGCACATGTAGATGCAGCCACATATACTTCTTGTGTGGTGTCACGTGCTGCAAAAGTATTGTCATAAAAATATGTTGATCAAAGGTGATCAGGTGATATCAAGGGTTTAGTTCGATTAGCATCGCAACTTGGCCAAGGCCATCGATTCCTTCGGCAACCGCTACCTGCTGGGCGTCTTTGAGAACAAGGCCGATGCCGAGAAGGCCTTCGATGCCTGGAACAAGGAGTACGAGCAGGCACTTTTTTCCCCGGGCCGGAGGTCCAGGGGGTTGATCGTTGATGGTCGTTGGGATGTGTTTTTGAGGTGGTCACCTTTTTTTTTGTCGCTGTCTATCCATTTTTTGATGACACCGCAGCTTCGCAGCCTCCCCAATTGTGACAGATCTTGGAATGGAATTGGTACCTCGGAGAAACCGAAAAGATTGCCTTGGAAGCTGGCAATCATCACGAAAACATACAAAAACCTTGAAATCAAACGAAAATCATAGAAGAAAATAACTCTTCAGGTCGGTTACCCCATTCTCAAACTCCAGGTCCATGTCTCCAAGGCCACAGAATATAAACATAATGCCACGAACCTTTCCTCGTGAAACCTTACCAGTTTTCACATCCCAATCCATATTTTCATAATAATCATAATAATATATTCGTTGATGAAATCCCTGTGAAATCCCCATAATCCTTTTGGTGGTCAAACTCCCCCTATTGATTAGGTGGTTCAACGGTGAAACTGTAGACCTCGATATGAAACCGTTGGTTTCAGCAGCAGGCTGGCAAGGACGTGAAGGAGAACTTGAAGAACTGGGCCAAGCAACAGGAAGCCGAGCTTGCCGAGGACATCGTAGTGATTTTTGGAACCTGATTTTGATCGGGATCCAATGGGGAAAGCAACCCGGTTGGTGGGCTTTTTAATGTTCTGAACTGAACTTAGATATCTTAGATTCTGTATGCAGGTATGATATGATCCTTAATCCTTACTAAAACTGCTATTTGAGGTGTAAATCCGACATGTTCAGACCCAACACATACCGCCGGCAGGAGCAAGACTCTGTGGATCGTATCCGCAAGGCCCTGGAAGAAGCACGCCGCTGAGCGCCGAGCGAAGAGCGTTCAGGAATGAACAAAAGATGATTTGATAGATCCATGAGATCATTTTCAAACTCAGATTGCTATTATCATGATTATGATTGATTATGTTTGATGTTACACAATCACTTGCGCAAAAATGAGTTTCAACAATTAACAATGATACCATGATACCATGTGCATTCTTCAAGTGTGACATCTTGGCCATGGACAACATGGATCTAAAGCGCAGCAGAAATCGGCTGGAGATTTTTGGAGGACTTTTTCCCCCGGCGTCGCGCGGCCAGCGCGACAGTGTCGGAGACCGTCTACACTACGTGTCTAGCATCGCGCGGCCAGCGCGAAACAGTAGCCGCTTGAAGACGGCTGGGTCCGGCTGGGTTGGTCCAGGGATAACTGGTGATTCAGCACAAGGTGGTGCCCTCTAGATGGCTAAGTTGGTTTATAACTAGGCCATATGGTTTACGGTAGATAATAGTTGATGTGGTTTTCATAGAATTGGATGATGGGAAAATTTACTGGAAAGCCCGTCATATTTGATGGTAAAAACCATGGTTTCCTGTAGATTTTCCCAACAAAACCAATCCATTGTGGTTTATAAATCAACTTACAGCTTACAGCTAGCACCTTGCACGGGATCCGAGGGTGCCCTATGTTCAGTCAAACCTCGCTGGGGCTTAGATCATTTGGTTCACCACAGGGACTCTTAAGGATTCCCCTTTTTTTGGTGAGTGGGTACAACAAAACTGGGGCTTACAAAACGGATCGGGTTTATAAATCACTTACTTTGCGGCTATCCATTTTATATCATTTTATAGTTTTCAACTGAAAGCCACATCACAGGTGACCCATTTAGCAACTCCACGACGGGCAAGGGAACCTGCTGTAATGAAGGGTGAATTCTGTTGGGCTGGACGTTGACGCTGAAAAAAACATTGCCTCATTTTTCCATGTTTTTAGAAATGTTGTTTCCTGGGGAAATGTTTTTCAGCACATGATGTAGTAATTACATTTTTTTTGTTGTGAACGTACATGCAACATTGTGCACCTATGTTTGCTTTCTTGTTACCTATGCAGCATATGCATGCAGTTGTTCTTCCATTAGACTCTGCCTAGCCAAATCTTGACCAAATTCAGCCATTCAGATTCTTAAGTTGGAGTTTTCCAATTCCAACCCTTCCAACAGAATGACTGGCCTGGTTCAGCCACAAAAAGAGGCCAGATGTGAGGATGCTCAAGAGCCGGGGAGCTATATTTATGCCTGGATGTTGCACTTTTGGATCTATAACATTTATAATATTTATGGAATATATATATATGTATGTATATTATATATAGAATCTTCACTAATAAAACGGGTTATAAATCGTATCTTTTTGGAGATAATTATTTTCATGGCAGTGTATACATATACATATGTGAATCTACTGGGTACCTATATAACTAGGCATTTGATTTTCAGCTGCTTGGGGAGACAAAGTTTTCGCAGTTGGGTGGGTCATGGTTGTGCTGTCTTGGTGGAGGACATGTTTCATGTGTGATTCTGTGATCACCTAATATATGTGTATTCATATCGAGTTGGTTCTGTCTTTGAAAAAAAAAAACGTTTGTAGTAGATGCGTGTGGTTTGTGCATGGTAGGTGCGTCCGCCAGAACATTTACATATTTACACAGGCATTGAAGGTTGTCGATGTCCCACACCTTCAGCATCCATGTTCTGTTTCTTCCACCGGCTTTGCACAGAGGCTGCTGCAGTAGGTCCTGCCCACATCCCAGCAACCCAGCTCGTTGATGGTCGATGCATTTCGGCTCAGTTCTTCAGTTTGATCGGCAGAGCGCCAGTTTTGAGATTGTTGCACCATGTCCCGCTCCATGAGCCTCCTCCCGATGGTGCTGTTGGCGCTGGGCGCCTGGATGTTGAGCTCCTTGACCAGCCAGAGCGGCTTCGTCATGAACAGCGCCACCCCAAGGGGCAGCAAGGTGGCCATGAGGGGTTTCAAGGACGACTTCTATGCCTGGAAGGAGACTTTGAGCTCCGAAGATCAGGCACTCTTGCTGAAGCAGGCTCAGAACGCATCTTGGCAGCTTTCAGTCTTGGGGCTGTTGCCTTCCTTGGCTGCCCAAAGGGGCACTCTGCTCTTGTGCAGACCCTGCATGTGTTCCAAGCTCATGTTTATGGACTTCTCATGTTCATGTTTTCTCGGGAGTTTCACCCATCGAAAAAAATCCATGGTGGTTCCAGCAGAATGCTGTTTCTTTTTCAAGCTGCCCCTGCTGCTTTCAATCCGTTTCCAGAATACTGTTGTCACCTATGCCTATAATAGTAATATTTTCCAAAGAATGCTAAAATTGTTTAAATTCTGCTTTTTCACACTGTTGGGTATGGCAACATGACCTTTGGATCACCAACTGGGTACACTATCCCCCTTCGACTCGATGTGAACCTCAGGAATTCAACAAGAAGTTCCGCGCTTCGGATGAGTTCAAGAAGAGCGTCTCAGAGGACAAGATCGAGTCCTTCGGAAAGGTCCTGCAGAAGTTCTTCGACAACGAGCGCGAGGACTACAAGAAGGACTGGGACGGTCAAACATAGCAGATATCAGCGTCAAAACAAGGCAGCAGCATGTTTGGTAAAATTTTGGTAAATGGTTTCTTGGAATTGATGGAATACCGCACTTGATGTTACATGGTAAGAGCTTCAAACCTTAGATTTTGGGTTTGATAGAATAGGGTTAGTATATGTTAGTATGGGTTAGTTATTCAATCTCGATCGGAACATTTTATCATACAACATGGTGCCTCCAAAGTTACAAGTTGGTGACAAACTCCACGAACTAGTTCCACATATATATATATATATACCATAAACATCCGTGAACCCTATAGTGACTGATGACTTTTCAACAAACTTGTCGGGCTCCTTGAGGCGCTGGTTGCCCTCAGGACGTGGCAATGAAGACCCCGGACTACGATGCCCTGCAGAAGAAGGCGAACCAGGTAGGAACGGGTGGCAGCTGGGGTATGGCAATCGGCAAGAATTCCCATTTCATCCAGAGGCCACATCCTCTGGTGTGTTTGCGTATATTACTCTTTGAAGGATGATGATCCAAGAATATCCAAGAACTTTTTGGAGTTTTCAAGGGCATCAGCAGTTTGTCTGTCTGTCACAGGGCGATTTCCGTCGGCGGGTTTGGTTGTAGGAGGGCAATTATCCTATCGTATCTTTTGGCCCCATGTGGCCCCCCCATGATGGCACCCGCATTCCCCAAAGCTCCTCATACTCTTCCGAATGTGGCATGGGAAGCAAGAACGGACATCAATCATGTCCCATCAGGGTCCTCCGACAATGTGGATAGAACGCCTTTATTAGTGAGCCCAAAGCTTGAGGTCCCGAAAGAAGAAACTCGCTCTCAGACTTTTTGATGGACCCTCAATATGCAGCTCTCTCTCTTTGCAATTTTGAAGCCTGTTTTGACTGTTTTGAAAACCCATGCGCCATCAGAAGTTCATCATGTTCAATTCGAAGCATCCGCTTAGCGGTTCTTCATGTTGCTGCTATGTATGATTTGTGGCTGTTTCCTCCACTTGCCCTAATTTTGCTAATAGTTGTTTCTCTTGCCTCGAGCCACTGATGCTCAAATCCTGCAGATGGTTGACTATTGGCCAGGTGGCCTACGACTTCAGCCTCAAGCGCGCGGTCATCGAAGTGGACCGCGATGCGGACCGCCGCTGGTCCTTCGCCACGGACAAGATGAAGCTGGCTGAAGACAAGGACGAGGTCGCCCCCAACTCCGCGCCTTTGGAGGACGCAACAAAGCATACAAAAGCGTCTTTGAAGGGGACATGACAGATATGACAGACAAAATGCAATCGATCGTAGGGAACATGTGATGCGAGGTTCCATGGCATTTCACTGTTCTTATTGCTGTTTCTAGTTCTGCCGTCAGCAGTACAGATTGTACAGCCATGTACAGCCCGGAGGTGTGACTTGAGTGTGACATGTGCAGGAGATGTACCTGTTTGCCAATGATGGTGAGAACCACACCAACAACGTGAAGCAGCTGGAGAACATGAAGAAAGCCATGGAGGAGAAGTTTCAACCACCGCGCCTAGGGCCTAGGTGTGATGCTGAGGATCCAGGATCTGCAGATTTATCAAGATCTGCAATATAACCTCCCAAGAAAATCCAAGAAACATTATATATATATTCCCATATGAAGAAAGCCGACAAATACAGTAACATCAGTAACATCAGATGTCGATATGTCCCAACGAGAGGGTGGCAGAGAGAGAAACAGAGAATTAATAGGTCCAAGCTGCTAAGCTGCCAGGATGCTTCTGCCCCAGCTGATGCGGCCAAGATCAAGAAGATGTTGGATGGTTTCAAGATCCCAGCGGCTGGTGAGGAGATTCTCAGTTTGGAAGCCGCTACCTCCCTTGAAAGCCACCTGGGACATCATGGGACCAGAAAACCTCCCAAACCCCATTTTTTTCTGGCCTGGGGTGCTCATCCTAGTTCCCACAACAACCATACATTGACACGGTGCGGCCAGGACTTTGCCGTGAAGCTTCCCCGCAAGCTGATCGATGACTTGAAGAACACCGCCGGCGGCATTGCGGCCACTTGGTGGATGCTGGCGGCCGCGGGAAGATATGGGAAAGTGATGGAAGCACATCATGGGTATCCATGGCTTCTCCATTTTTTTGGACGAAGCTGTTTTTTGGGGTTGGCATTTGAGTGAGGTGCAAGTGATTTTCGGCCTGGTTGAGCATTCTCCTTACCAGGTCAACTTCTGTCGGAGCACCAAGGCTCAGAAGGAAGGCAAGTCGGACAGCGAGTTGGATGAGATGTGGTGGAAGCAGGCTGGGGAGCTGGTGGCCGGCTACTACAAGCAGCGCGAGGAGGTGGAGAAGGATGTGGAAGGCTGGGCCATGTTCGGCCGTTGGCAATCCCCACCGTGAAATGCAATGAGACATGAATAATTATAGGCTGTGTCTTAATGAGATTCAGATAATTATACCCCCCAAGTAGCTATGCAATAGGGAAACCGATCATCAATTGAATCAGCGATTTAGGTCAACATTATGTTTATAGATCCATATGAGACGACATGAGCAGAGGTAGACTCATTTCTGTGGACCATGGGTTGATGCTGGGCGGTTTCGGTGAGGTTTGAAGAAGTTCTTCCGATCGCAGAAGGACATGCCAGGCAAGACCAAGGCCATGGGAACCATGGCATGGGAACCACAGAGTTCGAGCCATTTGCCGCTGTGGAAAATCACCATTCTTAATGGATTCTTCATGGGTAAATAGTGTTTAAATTGCCATTTTCTATATCTCCGTTAGCCTCTATAGCGGAGGGTGGTGTTGGAAGCAAACCTTGGGATTCGTCAACTTCGATCCAGCTTCCAAACCAAGATTTTCGTACAATAGTAGGGAGGAACTGCATGGCAGCAAGTAGCAGCACTTGAGCACTTTGCCGTGAAAGTTCCTTCACATAGCATCACATAGCTAATTGACGTTGGAGTTCACTCACTTTGCCACATACAAGATATACTAAATACAGGAGAAAGAAACCATGCAGGATCCACACCAGTAAGCCATCTCCACTCTCTTTTTTTCCTGTCCTACCTTGGTGATCTATGAATCTATGATAGCCCCTCCATCGGTGGATAGTTGGGGATAGTTTCTCTGCCATTCCTTGCCCTAGGCGGACATCGTGAAGCAGATCTGGAAGGAGCTGCCCAAGCACATGGACACCCCGGTGGCTCCCTTGGATGAGGAGATGTTGGTGGACTTGGCCAAGGAGCCTGCTGTCATTGAAGGTCACTTGACCTCCAGCACAGAAAACAATCACCGGCGCTGGTGGTTGGTGAACCTCAGCAACACCACTAGGTGGCTTTAAACATGATTTCCTCTTGGGCTTGGCTGTTTTGGAGTTCGATGTGAGGTTTCCTTTACAAGACTCGTTTGGAACCACAGGGTGGCCACTAAGTTCACTATATTAATAGTTGTTTGCAGCGCCGGCTTTGCCCAAAAGAAATGTACCCTGAACATATCCCACCATATCCCACCTATATTTAGAAATTATACCCAGCCCACAAAACAAACATAGAAAGGCAAAAACAATTCATCATTATTCATTACATAAGCATAGTTTTCTTATTGGGTTGCAAAGCCAATCCCTTGATGCGGCAAGGCGAGTTCAAACACAGCTGGGGCACTGCTGAGAAGCTCTACAAGTCCGAGGCTATCGGATTTTGCTGGCTAGAACTATGATCATTTAAGTAACCCCGTGAGCTGGTGTTTAACCAGGTAACCACAGTTACCCTCTAGTTTCTGGTACTATAATGGAATATCATGTAATATGCCTATTCTCAACTTTTTTAAGTGCAATGCCACAAGGATTTTTTTTGGCACAAGTTGGGACATAACCCCATAACGTCGTATGATGTTGTATGGTCGTATGGGAACTCATTGGAACTCATTGGAACTGCACCCCATTCGTCAACCACTGGATTGGTTTTCCAAAAACCCAGTGGGATAGCTGGCAAGTAGCTCTAGTATGCTCTAGTCATGTCAGACACACACACACATATACGCACATATATATATATATTTATTTATTTATGTTTATTTATTTATTTATATACAATACAATATAAACATATTCATATAGGTATACATGTGATGACATATACTGCTACATTATATGATTACATATATCATAGTATGTATAAATAAATGCATATATACATAATGCATATATATATATATATATATGCATTTGTTTGTGGGAGATAGCCAAATTTATGGGGAATCTACCTGCCATCCGGTACGATAGGATATTGTATAAATGTTGGTGACTGGTCCGTAACTATAGTTACTACAACCTGTGTGGGGATCACCATTGTGGATGATGATGGTGGGCAGTTGTTGGTTTTAAGATGTTCCAAGTTAAATGGTGCAATGTTTCATTCTTGCTGGCAGAAGTGTTTTCAGAGTGTCGAATTGTCGAATGATTGTTGGTGATTTTCATAAATAGTGTTTCATTACCAGAGGCCATTGATTCCTTTGGCAACCGCTACCTGCTGGGCGTCTTCGAGAACAAGGCCGATGCCGAGAAGGCCTTCGATGTCTGGAACAAGGAGTACGAGCAGGTGGGGATCGACTGGTGGATGATGCCAAATACATGGGGATTCCCAACATATTGGAGGTTCGTTGGCCCCGAGCCCAAACCCCGGTTGGGGTCGCCCACATGAACTCCATACCATGTACTCATTCTTAGTCCCTTGACTGAGTTTGATCAACCTCAGCTGGTTGGTGGTGGAACTAAAACCTCAAAAATACTATGAAAGCTCCTTTAAACATCGATGCTCCATACTTAGTCGGTGAGTGACTTCCGAAAAATTATCCAAACAATTCGCCTTTCCAAGGGGGTTACTGGGATGATTACATGGGTTTACCACATTGGGCGCTCTGTAAGGTGAGCCAGTTGGGCCCAGGCTGGAAAGGACGTGAAGGAGAACTTGAAGAACTGGGCCAAGCAGCAGGAAGCCGAACTGGCCGAGGCGCGTTGGTTTTCTGATTGTAGCCTTCCAAACAAAAGAGATAGGATATAGGCATGTATATAATTTCCTAAAATCTAGTGTCATACATCTTTATACTGTATACATACATATTATGTTATTTTTTCCGAGGGTACTCTTGTGTTTTTTCCGTTCAGAATCTCCAGGAACCATATTTGGGATGATGACCCCTGATGACAAGCAATTTTTTGGGTGTTTGAAGATGTCATGGTCCCCGAAACCAATTGTTTGGGATTGAAGAATCAGGCCCGTGTTTGCAGGTCACTTTTGACACATTCAGTTGAGTCCGAGTCAACCAGTCAACTTCATTTTGGCTAAATTATAAGACCCACTGAAGATAATATTTGGTGAAAGCTGGGCAGAGTCTCCGACCATTTCCAACGCGGCAGGAGCAGGATTCCGTGGATCGTATCCGCAAGGCCCTGGAAGAAGCACGCCGCTGAGCCGTCGCGACTTGCTGATGGAGTTTCCAGCAGCCTTGAAGTTTCGCAAAGAGCCAGCCATACCTGGTCCATACCTGGTCCACCAAACATGCACAAATATCAACAAATAACATCAGCGTACGCGATCATTTTTGGGCCATAAGTTTTTCTGTTGGCTGGGTCTTGGAAGTGCAACATGATGTTAGGATAATGTGAAACTTCAGGGCTGCATATATTTTACCATCATTTGATGCCGCAGTTGAGGACGTTGGAGTCCATGAAGGGGCTGCACCTGTTGTAGCTATTCCATGCTATGCATTGCTGCATCAGCTACAGTATATTATTAACTTTCTGACCATGTATGAAAGCAAGTTGAAGACCTTTTGTTTGGTGGCCCAAACGCCGAATCATTTGAGTCGGGCCATTTCTTTACCTTCTTTATCTTCTTTCGTGAATCTTGTGAGATTTGGTCTGGGTGGCAAGCCCGAAGAATTTTTGCAGCAGTTTCTCCCTGCAAATTGCAACAGCTTAAAGCCGCACGGCTAGCTTGACTGCTCAAGAAATGACCGTCGGGCTAACCATGGGCTGAGCTTCAGAGGGGTTGGAAGTCCTTCTTTTCTGCAGGGCACACCATGGTACTGGAATCCCAGGGATCTTAGAAAAAGATAGAAAATTCTTCCCAGGATGTGATCCCCACAATGTTCCAGGCCAACGAAAATTATTTCGGGGTGGCTTCCCGGAATCGGAATCGCACCTGTCAGAATGTGAAGAGAGCCCAGGTATGCCAACTAGCATGGGCCATTTTTAGCCCGGGAAATGCATGAGAGATGGAATCCCAAACATGTTCGAACCATTCATTTAGCTCGTACTTATGAGATCGCATCAGGATGTACTCCAAAACACCCGATCCTACATCACCTTGCAAGGGTGTGGGGGTGAAATCCAATAAACTGGGGCATGGTGCCGGGGCGCCACAGCATTTGCAGATGCATAGCTATGACAGCTATGAAATCCACAGGTGAAGCTGAAGCATGAACTGAACAAAGTTGGACGACATTAAAAACACTCCACGAAGCCAGCACTCCCAACCATTCCACAATATCAAAATCAAGCACTGGCATCAGAACATGTGTCAAAACATAGATCTAATCACATTATATCACAGCCCTTCTGGCTTGATGTTTGGCAACATGGCCATCCAAGACTGTCTGCAGATTTCCAACCTGCTCAACCTGCAAAGAATGGCATGTGTTGCGTGGCTGTGACATGCTGTGACCTATGACCCAATGCTGCTGCCATGGGGTGCCGGTGCCACCGTTTCCCCATCCTCCCCCTCTCGCGCCTTCTCGCAGCGCCGCACCCGCGGCACCGCGGCTGACCCCAGGGGACGTCGTAGCTGGACGGCGCTGGGCGCGACACCGGTGGCCGCGCTGGCGTCGGTGAAACGCCGCAGCCGCGTGTCGCAACGGCAACGCTGGGATCAGCTGAATCATGCGGCTGAACTGGGGGATGTGGCGCGGACCAAGGAAATCTTTTGGGAAATGTGGCATGGCAGAAGAGGGGAAAAGGTGGATTTCAGTTCGAAAAGGTGGGCAGTTTCGAAAAGGTCACGGAAGCTGCCCTGGTTGGCCAGGAAATGGGGTGATATCATGTGATGCAGTCGATGTTCCAGAGATGATTTTCGAGTCCTCGATCATTTCACATCCTCAACGCTGGAAAATGCTGTGCAGAATCCGAACATAGAAGATACAGTAATAGGTATTCTGTATGAGTCACTTAGGTTGAAGTAGGTACCACATACAATCAACCGACACTCCCCACTTGCGCTTCAACTGCAGGTCACCAGGGATCAACTGAGGCAATCCTGGCTGCCAGAGAGTGAACAACGCTTGGCCTACAACACTGTGCTGAAGGTGGGAGTTCTTTGGCATGGCTATGGGTATTTGTATAATCAACAAAAGATACTGTAGGTGTAGGGTTTTTGAGCAAATAACATATGGATAAAACATGTGGATGTAGTTGAAACATGTTGGTGGTTTGGTGTCAGTGGCTGATACAATCTGATACATATTCAATTATTCAATTATAGATTGTGGATTATCATAATTCATGAGCTGGGAATCTGGGAAGCCAGATTTTCACCATTGCAAGGGATGTTCCAAGAGGTTCAGCTGACATACGGATTTGGCTCACGGAGGGTGGAATTTCACCAAACCAAATAGGGAATTTGGATGACATGATGTTGGGTCCACAAACGTATATCAATTCCCTTTTTCCCGCTTAATTTAGTTGCTCGACCCATCTGTTTTCCAAAGGACATCATGATCATAATGTGTTGGTTCATTAATGATTCTGATTAATGATTGTCAAGGTAGTCCAATCATTTTGTCTCAGATGAACTCTTTTAAAAGCATCAGCAGCCACAGGCCTGTGCCAACGCGGCGGATTTGGTGGCAGCGGAGGAGTGGTACGAAGTTCTGCTGGCAAAGGGCTTGGTCCCAAACAAAGAGACCTATGGAAAGCTCTCTGAAGCTGCCGCCTGGCAGGGTGTACCAGGACCCCCTTGGGGATCCATAGAGATCCCAAAGTGGCAACAAGAAAAAACGCTAAGGTCATCGAACATATGGATTTGGAAAATGGCCCATCTATCTACCTATGCCGAGTAATTATACAATTATAATATATTATAATCAATTATATATATAATACTTATATATAATATAATATTTTTATATTATTTTTTATTTATATAATATATATTATATATATTATATAACATATATATATAATATATATATATATTATAACATATATATATAATATATATATAATAATATATATATAATATATAATATAATATATATATAATATATATAATATAATATATATATATTATGTTTTTAAATATTATATATATTATAAAAACACATGGCAATTTTCCATACGTTGATTTGCCGGACAAGTGATCACCTCGGATCCCCCCTGAGGCCGCCAAAGCCGGACATGCAGAGAAAGCCCAGAAGTGGTTCTGGGAACGTGTCTGGGATGCTTTTGGGTGGTTTTCTGTGGGTATCCCTGGAGGATTGTGGAGGTTTTTCTCGTTGGCCAACGGTGATTGGTGATTGGATTTTCATTTAGGATGTGTTGTTTTTTCTTCGGAAAAAGGTTTAGGATACGTTGGGATTCGGATTTTTTTTCAAGCGGGCTTACGTACGGCGGTGCCCAGGAATGATCTCGTTGAACAGCGGATGTTTGGCTGGGTCCCCCTAAGTGGCACAGGCGTCCCCACACAAATCGCCAGGCGAAAAAAGGCAATTGGAGATCACCCCCATTGCCATCAACATCTTGATCGACGCCGCCGCCAAGAGCCCTTTAGCTGTCAGATGCGGTCAGAGAGTGGGCCCCCTGAATTCCTTTTATGCCACATGTCAATGGCATCATTTGGCATTCTACGGTCAATGACCACTAGCTGTGATTTATAGTTTGGCCTTCAAGATCTTGTTTACACAGATCTCGAGTGACATGCAGGCTGGGAACTTTGGATGAAGTGATCCACTCCCCTCAAGATGAAGCATCTCCATATAAACCCTAGTTTGGTATTGTATTTGTTTGTTCTGGAGGGCCACATATGTCGGGCATATTTACAAGGTGGTGCCCCCAAATTATATTTGTTGATTTATAACCATATGTTCACGTCATGCAATCATAGTTACATAATACATTATAATACTACGAATTATATACTATCCATAACCCTGGTGAAATATTGATTAGTTTTTATTTTCGGGACGGAACTCATGTTCGATAGTTAAGTCCCCATTGATGATGGTCACATCATGCACTATATCCCTTTAAGACCCTAAAAAATGCTATGGATTTGGAAGAATGCTGGAAACTTTACTCCGAAATCACTGGAATGATGGTTCGTAAGGGGAATCAGCCCTCAGTCGCCCTATTTCAGCTTCCGGTGAGTGAATTCTCAAACTTCAGCATGGATCAGCATCTCAACGCTTAGGCGGAGAAGGCGTTAAGGTGGAAGATCATTTGCAGGACATGCGGCGGCGACGCATGGCGCCCACGGTGCGCAGCTACAACACGGTGATCCATGCCTGTGCGAAGGTGGGAGCCTCCGCAGCGGCAGAAAGATATCTACTGGAAATGCGACTTGGAAGAAACGTCAATGGATTGACTATGGATGAACTCAATTTAACCATCAACAATAGGGATTTAATGGCATTTTGTGGAGATCTCATTACCAAACTTGATAGTCAATGGATAGGTTCACGGGAAAATCTAGAGGAAACCAAAGTTTTTCATCCCCATCAACTATAGTGCTGGCTTTTGATTAGTGTGGCCCCCCCCTCAACAATTTGCGGGTACTCAATAAACCATCATTTTAGACGACCCCTCTCAACAATTTTTAGGATAGTCAACTTAAGTAAGGATTTCAATTGACATCAACCTACTTTCAATTGATTTTCCTTTTAAATCAAAAAAAAACATGGCCCCAAAAGTTGTTGTGCACAATAGGGTACCTTTGAAACAATTACATTATTGAGGATCTGGGTCACTCATGGGGTACCCCCTTGAAAAATTGTTTGGGTGCTGTTTTTTTTAATAAGGGTTTAATAAGGCATCTAATTATTTGGAAAACCTTGCATTTTCAAGGCTTTAACATGGATATGGCTTTCTAAAGTAAATGGACCAGCTTTACCCAAAGAAAGGTGTATAAAGGTGGATAAAGCTCCTCCTGAAAAAAAATGGATCAGAGAAAAAACTTTCCACAATAGAGCCCCGCCCCCACCATCCACAGGATATTGAATTATTTTGGAGATAAAAATCCCCAATAGTGGTCCATCACACTAATCGATAGCCAACATTAAGGGTTTTCCTGCAGATTTTACCCTTATTCAAGTTTGGGCTAGTGGTGTATGGCAGGTCGACGTTTTCTCCCGGGAATACATGACATAACTCATTGTATCTCAAGATCAATGGGCCGTTGAAGGGTTACTATAATCCGTCCGTCTCTTTCCGGGAAGTTGCAAATGAAATTGGCCGTCGGTTGACTTGTCTTTTTGGATGGATAGCTATGTTGAGTATTCAGTGCTCTTCAGCCAGAAAGGTGACATTGAGCTACTTACCTTCATCTTGTACTGCCCAAAATGAGTGACCAATTTGCCCCTCAGAGGGTTGAATTGGACATGTCTTGGAAGTCAGGAATGAAGAGTAACCAGTCCGTGCACCCCATAAGAAGGCTTTTTGACTTTAAATTGAATTTGTGGGACTTTTGTTGCCCGCATCTTAGGTGTACCAGAATTGGTTCATGAGTCAGGAGAAAGTTGCATAAAATTCCTTGTATATTCATTGTTTGCGGCTAGGTTTGGCTATATAGAGTAGAGCAACCACCAATAAGCCAATAAGATAGAAACGTTAAATCCTTCCCAAGCAGTGGCGAACTACTTTTCTATCTTCTTGGGAGTTGCTATATTTAGATGAGAAATGCATCTTATTTTCTGCCGGAGTTTCCAGCATAGACCCGACGCCTGCGAGATCCTTCAAGCACTTGTTGAACGCAACCCACATTCTCATCAAAGCCATGGCTCACCCTAGAGAAAATTGGAAGTTTTGCTTTAGAGAACCAACCCAAAATATTAACCGCCACTGGGACCCGCGAGGCAAGAAGAAAGTCTGAAGCCGACTTTGTTCAGCTTTACTTCCGCTCCCCGGCCTGTCGTTGGGAAGATGATGCTCTGGAAGGGATCAGTTTCTTCAGAAGGGTGAGCTGGACAGTGCCCCAGCTCATCATCGCTAAAATCATCGAATTTCTGGGAGAAACAGTGCCCCTCTAACTAAACCGACAACTTCCAAAACTAGGTGAAGTTTGGAAGGAGGTTTGGTTCGCCTTAAATGAAATGATAGATGAAACTTCAAACCCATGTTAATATATATATATAGATTCTACTGTATAGAAAAACCCTGCGAAGAAGGTGTTTCTCCGTTCATGCATCATATTGAAGCTGTAGATTCCTACCTTTTGACTGATGTCCTCAGTTTTGTGTAAATTATGTTTAAATATTTTGCATATACATACGTAAATAATTGTAAATATATATATATATATATATCATGATGCACTGGTTGTTGATCAATTAGGCATGCAATGATATTTAGATAGGGATACTTCCTGTAGCTGCAGGGGCAGAGCGAACTGATAGAGATTATACGTAACATTATGTTATGATGTGTACATGTTTATATTGTATACGTGTGTATTTGTGTGTGTGCCAAAACATATGAAACTATGCTTGTCTAAACCAGTGTACACTTGTGCAGGTCTGGTTGATCATTTCCTAAGTATTGGTTGACATATTTCTTTTCGTGTTACAGTACTTTGTTTTCCCCAGCCACTTCATACCACAAGGTCTCAGCCCTATTGTTTTGATATTGTGCTTCCAATCAAAAAGCCACCCGAGACGCCAAACCATGAGAGCTCACTCAGATAGTAGTGCGTACCTTTTGCACCTTGTGATTTTCTGCGCTTTTTGTTTTATAACATATTTGTCATTTTCAAAGTCAAATCCGTCCACACAGATAGTTGGAGATGCCCCCACGGCACATGGCACACGCACACATCTCTTTGGATTGATAGGGACAGTAATCATGAGGTTTTCCTGTACATGTTCCCATAAACATCCATAAACCAATCCATTGACGATCATGTTTGGTGATTAAATCCACTAAAAAAGTCCCATTGAAGTTCCAATTAGTCCCATAGGCCCAAACCATTGGCCGAATCGCATGAAATCCCTGGGAGCCCAGAAGAGGTGATCGATAGTTGTGCCAAGAGTGGCGACATCGAGCGCGCAGAACATTGGCTACTGGAGCTCCAACGTTGCTCGCTGTGCACTGGTCATGATAGGCGGTTGTACCACCATGTGCTACTTGCCCAGTGGGGTTTTTATGTTCCTATATATATATATACATGTATGCACAAGAATATCTCTCTCCTTATATAAATATATAACACACATATATATATATATATACATGCACACACACACATATATATATATATGGAGCTTGCAGGATTTTTAGTGTTTTCATGCCATGGTGGTTTCGTTTTGCTGCTGCTTCTTGGCCACCTTTTTTCTCGCGTTCTTGCCGCTGTCGGGCGGATGCTCTGCTGGAATTGCTGGATCAAAATTTGATTGAAATATCAAAATTTCTAGTCCACATCTTCAATCTCATCAAGATTTCCCGAGCTATTGCAGTCAGGATCATGGACAAACCCGGCCTCTTTGGCCTGCTTCTCGGAAAAATAGTAGCTCTTGTCGGAGCAAAATATGGTCCTTTGACCCACCACTGCCTCCATGGGAGACCACTCCGGGGTTCCCATTGTAGATCTCGATGGCCTCCTGCACCGTGATTTTTTCACCTTCCTTTGCCATTTTCCCAAGAATTTGGGACCACTCGAACGAACTTACGGCCATCTTCTTGGCCTGGACGTTCTGACGGATGATGCGACCAATCATCGCATGAGCTGGGTCTTGGCCGGGCCTCTTGTAGCAGGTTGGAATCGAAAGGAGAGACATTGCCAGCTCCTGCGCCCCTCCATGACAAACTACAGAGTCATCCAAATTGCTCACGAAGTAGACCAATCCACACCAACAGAGGGCTGCCGCTAATCCCTTCATGCCCCCGTCGTCGAACCGAAACTCTTGGACATGAGGCTCCAGGTTGGCTCCATCAGCCATTGGCTGATCACGTCGGAAAGTCGCAGGCCAAAGCTCTCACCCTGTCAGCAATGAGTCAGACGCGGTTTCTGGAATCAAGATGTTCTAGTTTTGGCAGGGGTTGGCCCCAAAAAGTGAGTACATTACAATGGCAGTCCAACCTTATTGTGGTGGTAGTGGAAATCCATTGGTGGAGCGAGACTTTGTTAATCATATTTCTACTTGGCATTCAGTGCTTGCGTCTTCTTACACTTAAGGCTGATGAATTTACCCGAAGTAGTTGACCAGTCTTATCCAGGTTGGTCCTTCAAAGAAAATTACAAGATAACAACATTCACTCCCATTTGAACCACAAAAATAACCAACCGTATCGTGCTAACCAGTTTCATCTTCATAGGTAATTATAACCATTCTGCAGCCTAACCCCATGATTCACCCCAAGGCCAGTGTAGATCTATATGGTATGCATCTTCAAATTTGCATCCGAAGGTATTGTTTCCACTGAAAAGGGTATGCCTGAAATGGTTGCCTTCAATGGATGGAAGTTTGACAGAATTTGTGGCTTCACCACCTAGAGTCTGGAGGCGGCGAGCTCTTCTCAGAAGAGCTCTCCACCCTGGCCCCCGGCATTAGGCGAGACGTTAAGAGAATTCAAGCCCGAAACCCATTATAGTTTGATGGCACACTTCCTCGGAGAGGTTTTTGGTCTCCACTTTGAGGTTGGAAGTTGGACCCCCTGGGCGGCGAGCTCTTCCCAGAAGAGCTCTCCACCCCTGGCTCGTGTAGATGTCTGGGATTCATCTTTTTTTTCATACAAGGTCTTGCTGCTTAGTTTAACAGGTATATGCCTGAAATGTTTTTCCCTTCACATGGTGGCAAGTTTTCACTACTGCTCTGGGGCTTCGCCACCTAGAGTCTGGAGGCGGCGAGCTCTTCCCAGAAGAGCTCTCCACCCAGGCCCCCGGTATGGAGATCCCAAAGTGGCGAGCTTTTTGCTAAACATGGTGAGTGGAGCTTAACCAGCAGTATGTCTAAAGAGAATGTTGAAAATTTCAAGGCGGCGAGCTATCCCGATTCCATGGGCGGCGAGCTACCCCGCTTCTGAGGGCGGCGAGCTAACCCGATTCCGGGGGCGGCGAGCTATCTCGATTCCATGGGCGGCGAGCTGTCCAGATTCTATGGGTGGCGATCTGTAAAGTGAGTCAAAAAGTTTAAAGTTGGTATGATGTCCATATGTCCCACTGGGAAAGATAATTTGCAAGTTTCCAAAACAAGTGTAAGAGAAGCAGAGCTTCCAATATCAGAATCACATTCCTTAGGACTTGTGGCTATACTACACCACCCCCACTCATTGGTGACCAGTGGCATCCTTCCATCCAGCAACTGCGATCGATTTGCTGATGTCATACACCGTGGCCATGTCTGGGGTTCTCCAAAAGGAGTCTGCGTCAAATGACCACTGCAGGATGCTGGTCGCAAAAAAAGATCCCGGCAAAGGCGGAAACACCTCCGGGCCAGGACCAAGCATCGGAACTGTAGTGTGGTGTAAACTTTACTCATGTCATGAACTGTATGGATCAAAATGAGGTTCGTGCCGGTGGGCCCAATATATGGTCAGATCACATTCCTTTTGGTGATCTAAATGCACCCATGTTGACTAGGTTTGATCCATAACTGCGCCCATGTTTTTTAATCACAGGGTAACCTTCATCTTGCAAGTCTTCTCGAGAAACGCATCTGTTTCAGTTGCGCTGTCCACGAGGCCAATCTTCTTGAGAAAAGCGGCGCTATCATCCATGAAAGCATCATATTCCCAGCACTTCTGGACAATCTCGAGAAAGAACCGCCATAGTTCACGGGGATCTTCCTCTCTGTTGAGAACCCATGCCGCCCGAGGTAGGCTTCCGCAACCCAATTCTTCAATTGGACCCGGGCTTCACACACATCATCCATAGTTTCCGGGGCTGGCATACTGGTCTTGGCATTGCCACCAGAAGTCGGAGCACGCTTTTTGGGGGGAATGGCGGCAAATCTCACTAGCACCCAATGAGTCAAAATGCCATGTTATGCTCAAAGTCCTGAAACTTATCAAACCCCTTTGCCCTTCTTGGCCCTGCCCTGGCACAATCAGTCCTTGCTGCTGGTCTTTTTTTGGGAAGTGCAGCGGCTGGCTTCTTCGTTGCAGGGCGCTTCAATGTCGGCATGTGGCAAGCCCTGGACCCTGGAATCCTAGAACTTCAAGCCCTTGATCCCAACTCGAAAGCCACAGAGTTCAGTACCCAGAAGCCAAAACACTATCCTGTGAAAACACCAAATTTTGCGATAATTCGATATATATATATATATATTACAGTAATGTATGTATATATATATATATATTATGCGGTTTGCATGTCTTTATCTATGTATATGAGTGGATGTATTACGACCTATAAAGGGAACCTCTATCAATCAAACATTTTTTCGAGGTGACGGGGTGTCCGTTTTGCCTGAAATCCTTTCTCCTGGAAACACCTGTTGCTGATCGCGCTTTTTGTGCCTAGTTTATGTTATACCACGATATCCCTATAAACACAATATAATTAGTCTTTTTCCTATAGTTATAGTTTTTAAATCTGTCCAATGTTCTAGCAGGTTTTCAAGTTGTAAAGCCACGGGATTTCCATTGCCCCCTCCAAGAAAAAGAGCTATAAACTTGAAGATACCAATTATATCAAACATAAAATACATTAAAATACGATGACATACCACAAAATATCATTAAGAAACACCATAAATACCTATAACCTACCCAATTTTTGGAGGAGACCTTCGCTCCGAGACCACCCAGGTCGTCACTTAGTCCCCAATGCGGTGACCTATACGGCGCTGATCGATGCCTACGCGCGCACTGGCAATGCGCGCAGGTCCGAGGAAATCCTGCGACAGATGATCAGCAGCTGGGTCGCAGATGTGCCATTGTTTGAAGCCATCAATTTGGGATTTCATGGTGATTTCTATGGTTTAATATGGTTAAATGAGATTTGATGATGATTATAGAGGTTCAATCAATATATGAATTATATTGAATTATTACGGTATTTGGGATATATCACCAATGGGTATTTAGTGTTATAATGAATATAATATAATATAATCCCATCAATTTGGGTACCCTCTGGTAAACATACAAAAGCAATGGAAAGTCACCATTTTCAATGGGTAAATCAACTATAAATGACCATTAACCATATATCAACCATAGATTAACCGTATTTATAACCATACATTTGGGTAAATTTGATCACGACCGAAGCCTGTTCTCCCGAAGCCTGGAATCATGGTTAGATTGTGGGAAATATAGGGAAATCATCCCCATTCATGGCCCAACATTTCAGCCGCAGGGCATGGGCCGGGGGAATGGAAGATGAGTGGCCCAACATTTCAGGTTAGTGAAATACTATAATTTACCCAGATCAATTATTAGCACTGACTCACTGACCATTATCATTGGGATGGCTGCATTGGGATATTATCATTGGGATGGCTTATTATGATTGGGATATATCATGACTAGCCAATAAGAATCCATTAGCTTATAAATGGTTCTAGTGCCAATCATATCATACTAGTGCCAATAATTACCAATTCACATCCATTGACCAACCATATTTGGTTTACTATGGGACCTCGTTGGTTGATGATGTTGATGATTTTCTTTGTGGGGATGGGTCAGAACCTTGCTTTTTATTATCATAATTCGGGGGAATCAAGAGCCATAAGCCAGCTATGGGGTACCGATAGGGTCCCAGGTCAATTCAATAAATCAATATATGTTGGACATATGACCAGTTTTGTGGACATAATCCATTAGGGGAACCCCATTCGGAACCAACCAGGTATACCCCTGGTTTACGTTTTTCAGGGATATCTCCACAAGTTGGCTTCAGAAACACTACAGTCGCTCCAGTCGATCGGTACCTGAAATTGTCACCACCAGGTGTCTTTTCCGAGAATACCAGGTTGAATACCAATAGACCTTATCCATGACATACCCTGTGGTAAACAAACATAGCTATAGAAAATGGCCATTTATAGTTGGTTTACCTATGAAACATATGAAACCCGGTGATTTTCCAGTTCGCTATGTAAACGTTTTCCAGAGGCTAGCCCTGGTAGTTGATCATGTGCTAATTTTTAAGTAGAACCGTCCTGGTTGGGGGATCTATTGAAACATCATCCCAAAGGGGGGTATACTCTTGGAATTCAGCGTCCATATCTCGAGTTTTTATGGGTGTTGAAGTCTCAATCTATGTAATTTAATGTAATTTACACATGATGGTTGGTCGATGATTATGGGGATTATCACGATCCATTCATCAACAATAGGGACCTGATAGACAGGCAATGTGTATTTTGATGGGTAGACACAGTCAACAATATGGACTTAACTGTAGGGATAATTGGGGATATAGACTTCACAACATCCCCTAAATTTCACGTGATCAGAATTTCAGAATGAAATAATGCATTCGGGCATATGAAAGCACACGGATTTAACCAACATGCATATTCTGATTTCACAGAAATATCATCAACACTGGTGACTTGATGATCAAATACACTTACACTAACTCAGTGGCTGCTGCACTCAGGGTCAAATAGATCATATAGCACAAGTAGTGAAGATATGCTATGGGGATTAAACCACACACACAGAGAAATCTATTTATCTATGTATCTATCTGTCTGTTTGTCTGTCTGTCTGTCTGTCTATTTGTCTGTCTACCTATCTAATTTATCTATCTATCGATCTATCTATCTATCTATCGATCTATCGATCTATCTATCTATCTATCGATCTATCGATCTATCGATCTATCGATCTATCTATCTATCTATCTATAAATCTATTATAAGCATCTCCAGAATTTTTTGGGGGAAACAATGGTGCAAATGGAGTTGTTTTTTTGTTGCAGATTCCACAAGAGGTTGATGCACCGTGGCCATAAGGAGAAGATGTATCTCCTACAGAGGTCAGTTATTCCTGTGCCTTGAGATTCGACTGTCGAGACGGGCTTGAGGGGCTGAGGATTCGATGGGATTTATACCATGAAAAACCAGCAAAATCATAGGGGCCTATCATATAGAATCCATTGTTGAGATAGAATCCATGGTTGAGATACCCTCTCGTGAACTAACATAGCTATTGAAAATGGCCATTTATAGTGGATTTTCCCATTAAAAATGGTGATTTTCCATTGCTATGTTAGTTTACCAGAGGGTACCCAGTTGTATATGGGGATGATCATCCATGAGTTGGGATCACCTGAAGTTGAAGCAATCTCCTGTGAGAGTCGGTTACGTGATGGCAACCATTGTTCAACAGGCGGTTCGATTCCAGGAATCTATTTTTGCTTTGGGAAATGACAAGTTGTATACCCTCTCGTCAAATAACAGGTTGCTATGTAGCGTCACCATTTTCAATAGGAAAGTCAATTATAAGTAATGGACCATTTTCAATACATATAAGAATTACGAGAGGGTACCCGAATGTACCCGGATTTTCCTATGAGGATTCTGTGGGGTTGTCTGGTGACCATGGATGACTATGGCATTTTGACAAAACCTCACACTACCCGGCCTGGTAAACGTTTACAGTTTGCTATGGAAAGATCCACCATTTTTTATGGGAAAATTCACTCTAAATGGCAATTTTCAATAGCTATGTTAAATTACCAGAGGGTAAATGACATGAAAGGCATATGAAAATGACCAAAGCGTGACACATGGGCCATTTCGATCCATTTCGAGCATACTCCAACTGCTTGATCTGCTTGTTTTCGCCTAGGTGGATGCTGACCACAACCCCGATTCCTGGGATTGTCATCCAAGTGTCCCCCAAATCTTGTCAGTCACATTGTCTAGTCTTGCAGTTGCATAGGTCATATCACCATTTCATGGTTCGAATCATGGTCTAGAAACCCATATGTCATTGCCTAAAACCAATGTATCCAAGCCTAAAGCCCATGTTTTGCCATATGTTTCCACCATTTGTAGCAGCGCCACACCGCTTTTTAACATCGAGGCGTGATGAACGCCTACGCGGGGAACGGGGACGAGATTTGCTGCATGCGGATTTTCCAGGAGATGTGCCAACAGCAGCTGGATCCCACCATGACGACCTACAGCATCATGATGAAGCCCTTTGGCTGCAGGATCGGACTATTAAGAGTAGTTACCATCTGGTTATGACTAACCCATAGAAATAGATGGTTTACCGTTCTTAAAAATTGTGATTTCCCATGGCTATGTTAAATAACCAGAGGGTAATTACATTTTACAATGGGATAATCATGGATAATGGGATGATGGATAGCCATAACCGCCACAACCATGAATACTGATGATGAATGGTGATGAATGATTATTTATGGGTCTGGAAAATAATGTCACACATATATAAATAATGATGTCCAATTTACATCAAATTACCTTTGGGAATCAGCTCCATGGCCGGGAAATCCCCCGAATTTTAGCGGATTTTCCGGCAGTGTCATCATGACACCGGAGGGTATATAGATTTAGGTCATGTTTGATATTGGTGCAGTGCAACAATGGAATAAATGGAGTGTGTAGCTTTCTATCATGAAGACTCGGGATTGAAATAGGAACAAATGGATTGTTTGGTTGCAAGAAATGGGGGAATATGATGGGCTTTCACACGCTTCACAAGCTAGTCCAGGAGGTGAAAACTTGCACCGCAAAGCCGGTTTCATGTCTTCAGACTGGAAGTCTGAGGTGTTGAACCATTCGATTTTGGTATGCCCAAAAATTCAGACCAGCAAAAACCCTGGGATTCTACCCCTTTTTATTTTTTTTTTACCATCTATCGGATGACCAGACAACACCAGAAATGACTGTAGACACCAGCAACCTCGAGTTTCGAGCCCCGATGACATGCTTGTCTCAATGGAAACCATCAAGGCAAGCCATGGGTGCAAGAATCAATTGGTCAATTATGGTTACTTCATTTTAATTCTTAGTTATTGATTGTCCTACGTCATTTGTAACCTCCATGAATGATGGTAAATAGCAGAAATTCCAGGGGACCTTTGGTGGCTTGTGGCTGTGTTGGTATGATAAGGTCTGTGTGCAAAAGTGAACCATTATTGATCATTAATATGGATGATCATTGTGCAGATGGATCAAGGCGAAGGCTGCTTCCTTCAGAAGGTGGAGTTCACTTCACCTTGACCAGTTTGTTTGTTGTAAGCGGATCGCAAGCAACACGGAATGGGCTGACCCAGCAGCAAATCATAGGATTGATTAAAATTAAGTTCTTTGGGGATAAGAACCAGCAAGTTCTAGGGGTACAACCAGCCCAGCTCCACTGAAACTGACATCCAGATTCAGTAGAAGTGCACCAGCGCCGTTGCAGCTGTCTGGGTCTTGTGCGACAAAAAGATTAACCAGCCCACAAGATAGAAATCCAGCTAGGGATCGTTCGCAAAATTTGGAGATGAAACCAACCAACGCACCAACTGTTGCTGAAAATAGTCGTTCCCCTCAGCTTAGCTTTATCACCCTGAAAAACATCGCAACAATCAGAGACCATGGCTTGAGAGCATGGCATGCCCCTTGCCGCAGCTGGTTCTCAATGCTTCACAGGCTCTTCCGCCTTCAACACTCCTAAGCCGCGAGTGCCTTTGCCAGGGACCCTTTGACCATGCCGTGGTGCCGCGGCGCCATCCATATGTCCGCTGCCTGCAAGCGACGCGGGTGGGTCCAGGGCTGGAAATGATGAACGCAGAAGAGGCCCTGGTGAACTTCCAGGGCTCTCACGTGCGACGTAACTTGGTCGCCCTCATGGCGCGCTGCCGGAAACGCCACAGGCGCCTCTTCTATACCCTGGAGCTGAGGGGGGTGGCGCCCGCTATGCGGATCGAGCAGGTGAAGAAGGCTGGGATTCAAACTGGCTGCGCCCACAATATCACACTATTGACTATAATTATAATGTTAAATCTATGTAACGATAATAATTAATGATTAATGGATCCAATGCAGATATATTCAGGCCTGTATACCGTATACCCCCAGAAAGAAACGCAATGGTGGGTTGGAAATCAAAGGCCCTGACCATTGACCATTTGACTTTTCATTCATTTTCATCCATTTTCAACTACCTTGGTCTCAGATGAGCCCCTGTTTCCAGGCGTTCCTCCTTTGCGTGCCACGGGCCTGCGACGAAGATGTCACCAGCTGGTGGCTCTCAGCCGCCTTGCTGGCACCAAGCGTGCTGCCACAGGAGGAGCAGAGCTCCTGCGCAGGCGCTGGCAACGTCATGTTGCCACCACGCCTGGGGCTGCCCGCTGAGCTGGATCAAGGCTTGCAGGACTACATCAGAGCCAGTGGTGCCCCAGATTTTGGGGTGTCCTTTGTAACTGGGCTCAGCTGCTTTCAGAAATCGGAATTTCTAACCTGGGTTTCCGTGTATAAAAGTTGTTTTAGGCAGCTGGAAGGTTGTCATTGCAACGCCAACCAGGTGATTTCTGAAGGCCGCCCTTTGGTTTACACCACTTTGGAGCTGCGCGTTCCGGGCCCCTCCTTCCTGGACCCTACTCCCATGACTTATCGTCGCGGCGTGGCTGTGCTCTTCGCCGGGGCCTGGCGCTTTTCGGAGCGAACGGCTGCGGGGATCCAGCGCCACCTGCTGCGGCCCCTGAAGGCACTGGCCTTTGCAGTCAGCAGTGGGGCCAGACGACTGGAAGCGCGGAGGAAGTTGGGACAGCTGCTTCCCAGTCTTAAAGGTGTCTGGATGCTGCATGCTGGTGGGAAAAATGTTTGTTTGTTTTTGTTTGATTCCTTTATCCAACGTCCATGCCCTAGAAATAACTGGTGACCCCCAAGTGATTCAGGGGTTGGCTCAAGCAGCACCCAGCACCCAGGTTTTGCTTGGGTGCAAGATTTCAGCACAGAGGAACTGCGGAGCTTCATCCCGCCCCAAGCGTTGCGACTGTATGAGGTGTTGGGGTCAGGTGCTCTGAGCCCTTTGAGGGGCATGCCTGGTGGCTTTAATCTCCATTCTCTGCGAAAGCTTAAGATGGTATTTGATCTCGTGAAAGGCTATGAGAAGAGACGTGGTTACCAGTTTCTGGCCGGCAAGTGTGCTAATTAATTGATTTTGATATGTGTTGATGCATATATGATATATTATATTTCTATATATGTATATATAAGATATATATATATATATCTATCTATCTATCTATCTATCTATTTATCTATCTATCTATCTATCTATATATATATATATATCCGGTGTGTGTGTGTTGATTCTAAACGAAGATATTTATGCTTCACATCTTGGTGGCCTCAGTTTCCATCATGCAGTGGGACTATGATCAGTTGACAGATTTTTTTGTTGCCTGTGTGCTGACAGGTTTAAATGGCTCATCCACTCTCGCTTAGATTTAATCTGGGCCGCCGCCCACCCGCCCCTGTCATTGCTGGACCAGCGCATTTGGGTGTCACCTCTACTGGGCGCAGGGGACCCACATCCCAATAAATTTTGCTTGAACGACTGGCACGCCATTGTGCCACGATCTATGGCCCCTGCTTATTGGCTCCGGTGGGAGCTCATGCTGCAAGGATCTTTACCTTGGACTCCTCATATCGAGCCAGGAGAGCTTCTGGCTGGTGTTCTCCACGTCTTGGAGCTTCCACTGGGTGAAATGGACGCCGTTTACTGCTTGGAGCACTGCAACAAGTGGAGCTGCCAATTCAAGAGTTGGATGCCCAGAAAGTCGCGCTGGAGATACAAAAAGAGCAAGGACACCGTCCTGGCCCGGGCCATGGGGCTGCAAAGCAGTCACCTTTTTTGGCAGCGTCAGCATGGTGAGCTGCGCCTGGTGCCAAAAATGGGGATTCAAAGTTGGGCAGCTTGAGGTCCAAATTGGCGTGATAAAGTCTTATTAGCATTGAACAAAAAATCCAGCAAAATATATAGACATATATATATATATATATATAGATACACACACATATAGATATATATATATATATATACATATAAATTATTGCAACTTTAGGAACATGTTTTTCTCCTCATAAAGCCTTAACAATTTTGGCCGGACTTACCACAGTATTCAAACTAGGATGAGTTTGATAATTCATAGCAACCTCAAACGACCAGTTGCCCCACATTTGATGGTTCATGATTGACAACGCTGCCACGTTGATGGCTTCTGAATCAGTATTTTGGATCAATTATGATCAATTAGATTCGATATCTTCCAGATGATATCATCAATTAAAATGTCATTAGTCATGTTGCTTAATTCCGGGCCGCACTTGCAACCTGCTGTGCCCTTTCAAATCCTTGCAAGGTTCTGAAATCCTCCAATGGAAAACTAACAGTCGAATGGAACTTCAAACGATGAAGCCCCAGGTTGGCTGATTAAGTTTATTCATTATTCTCATATATTGTATGAATGTATGAGATGTTTTGAGTTGTTGGCATATATTTGTTGGGTTAGAGTCTGTCTGCCCAACCCATTTTCTCAGTGAATTTATCATGATAGAGGATGATCCCACAATTTCTTTAGAATGATTGAACGCTAATCAAATTCCCACGCAAACAAGACTGCAATGTTGATCCTGGTGATGGTGACTTGAATGACTTGAATGCGATGAGATCATCGCGACACTTCTCATCATCAAAACCAGTTACCATATATATATATATATATATATGTGTGTATAACCTTCAAATATTCCAAACATATGTATCATAATTATCATATGGGTTTTGTCTGAAAATAGGATACCCCTAAATCATCCTAAAACCCATGGGCGAACAATCATTTGCCATATTGGATTGCCCCTTGGCGTCGTTTGGGGTGCCAAATTCTCAATTTTCAGACACCCGTATCCATTGTTCATTGGTTAAACTATTTTTTTTAATATACATAATATTTTGATGGTTACAGCAAGTACATTTATTGGTCAGTTAAACTTGTTCACCCTCAGATTGTCAGGGAAAATCCGCAACAACTATCCCCATGGCCCTCTGGTAACTTAAACATGGCCATGGAAATCACCATTTCTACGTTATATTATATTATATATATATGCACATAATTATCGAACTAAACTGGTCATAGCTTTCACAGCTGTGTCAAAATACCAGAGGGGAAATCCATCATCGAGATTCATTGAGTGGATAAATGACATTTTTTTCCATGTTTTCTCATGATTTTGAGCATCACCTTCAAGATCCTTCAAGTATTTGTTGGGGATGATATCCCCAGTAGTTGTCATGTTTAATTCCGACCCCCACGATACTGTGGATAGAAAAAATCCTGCACCAGTTTGTGCTCAAAGATGGTTTATACCAGTCTAATCCCATTATTTACCGTATTTGATAGTTACGAATAGTTAGCAACTGAAGGATAGCTTGTGCATCCACCGTATACCCCAAATCTTCCCGCAGCGGCTGCGACTGTATCACCAACTGCTGTGAGGTGCGCTGCCATGTCTGGCGACTTCGCGGCGGCTAAGAGTTGGTTTGAACGCCTTGAGGCAACAGGCGCCCGAGTTGGGACGTTGAACGAAACTGGCTTATGGTGGCTTTAATATGGTTTAATATTGTTTTATAGGGCTGGATATGGCTTGACCATCCAAAAAAAAGGATTTAACCACTCAACAATTACCCTTTGGTAAACAAACGTAGCTATGAAAAATGATGCATTTCTAGTAAAAACCAATCCATTCCGGCGAACACTCAGTCCTGCCTGTTTAATTACCAGAGGGTAACCCAGGACTACTATATAATTGGGATGCCATAGGGGTTACAGTTTATATATGGAATGTGATCCCGGGAATGGAATGTTCACCCAGTAAAATAACTCGATGCCATAGGATAAATGGTGAGTTTAACCTTGAAGAATTGGGATTTCAGCAGTGAATTCATTGGATTTCGATGATGACATGCATGAAGAACCATCGGATTTTGATGGATGTGTTGAGGTAAGTACTCTATTTTCGAACCAAATCACTTGGATAATGGGTCAACACCAACATCAGCAAGGCACTTGGGGTTTGACCCTTGCATCTTTTGCAATATATATGTATATTTATTATATATTATATATATATATATTTTTACGTCCAATCAAAAAGGAGTTCTACAACGATCATTCCAAAGGATTCGTTCTTCCAGCTTTGGGTTCAGCAACAATATCTTTTTTTCCCCACCTGCCAGGTGAGGGTTGTTAGATTTTATGTCAGTTGCCTCCTCCTCCTTCTCCTCCTCCTCCTCCTTCTCCTCCTCCTCCGCCTCCTCTCCTCCTCCTCCTCGTCCTCCTCGTCGTCCTCGTCGTCCTCGTCGTCCTCGTCGTCCTTGCTCAACTGCGACCCGCGATCCACAGTGTTCTCTGCCGGACCTCAACCACGACCATCCACGCCCAGTGTTCCCTGCCGGACCTCAACCACGACCATCCACCCTGCCGGACCTCAACCACGACCATCCACGCCCAGTGTTCCCTGCCGGACCTCAACCACGACCATCCTCGCCCAGTGTTCCCTGCCGGACCTCAACCACGACCATCCACGCCCAGTGTTCCCTGCCGGACCTCAACCGCGAGTATCCACGCCAAGTGTTCCCTGCCGGACCTCATGTAGGAAGATATGGGACAAAGAATGTGCAGAAGAAAGTTAGAAGAATGTCAGAAGATTTGAAGAATGCCAGAAGATATGCCAGAAGATATGCCAGATAGAATGCCAGATAGAATGCCAGAAGATATGTCAGAATATATGCCAGATAGAATGCCAGAAGATATGTCAGATATGCCAGATGCCAGAAGATATGTCAGATAGAATGCCAGAAGATATGAGATAGCCAGAAGATTTGCCAGAAGATATGCCAGAAGATACGCCAGATCATATGCCAGAAGATATGCCAGATAGAATGTCAAATAGAATGTCAGAAGATATGTCAGATAGAATGCCAGAAGATTTGCCAGTAAGAAAATGTATAAATGTCATGGTGGGGATCACACGAAGTAAAGTAATTTTAACAACAGGTATAATGTGTGTGTGTGGTCTATTCCGCTTATGCCCACTGATTCTCTGGAGTAGCCCCCTGGATGGATCTCCAGGTGAGCCTGATCTCCCAAGCTGCTCGGCGGGGAGCCGCCAGGTTTTCTGTTGGTTGAGCAATACATCATGATGTGTATTGGAACTCCCTGAGAATCAAGATGCTGTATAGATCTGTAAAGTATATACTGTAAGTGAAAGAAGTTGTTCATATCTGTTCGTTTTATTTCATGATGAAGGTGGGCTTCTGAATACGAGCACAGCTTTCCATGATACCGATGCACCACGATATTCCCAGCGGATTCGGAGCATCGGACCGATCATGGACCATCCAGAACTGTTTTTTTGACAGTTTCCAATATTCAACCTTCATACCCTTTGGTAATTTAGCATAGCAATGGAACATCACCATGTTTAATGAGTAAATCATCTACAAATGGGCCATGGCTTCCAGTTCGCTTAGTTTCATCGACCATTTTCTATGTCACCTATATCAAGCTATGTTAGTTTGGACCATTTTTCCACAGCTACGGTGGATGGTTGCGAAATCCGAAGCATCAGTGGAAAACGGTGGTAAACATCCCACTGTTTATAGGGTTCCACCATCCCTTTGGTGCAGGATTTCTTCCATCCAAAGCTACCCTCTGGTAAACTAACATGGGGAATTCATGTTCCAAACCACCATCCTAACAACTATGGAAAATCACCATGTTTAATGGGTAAATCAACTATTTCTATGGCAATGTTCAATAGCTTTTTGTATGTTTTCCAGGCCGGGTAGTTAGTTTCTCATGGAGGGTTAGTCATCCCTTTTACGTTTGATCAGTCGAGGTTACAACACGATTTTGTGCGCCATCGCCAATGCTGTGTCGAGCCAAAGCATGGAGCCTGCTGTGGATGCTCAACGGGCTGGGTGACGGGATCATTGACGCACCAGGAAGCAACGGTAACATGGAGCACATGTACATAATCTGCAACCTGCTCTACTGCAACCCATGGGTTAATGGTAGGGCTTATATATAGTTTTATTAGAGTATAGTGTTTGATATACTTAATGGGATGATAATGGGATAACGGGCATAAATTGGAATGTACCCTCTAGTAGTTTAACATAGCTTTGGGAAATCACATTTTTCTTCATGTCTTAATAGATACATATAGATAAATCATCTACTGTATTTTCAACCAGATGGTACAGTAAAGGGGATTGTTATCAATCCTCAAGAGCTGGATTATCGTTGGATTGGAGCTTATGGGATCACCATATGGGACATCTTTAGCAATCTATCAACAGGGGTGATGCAAAACTAGCATGGTCCATGGTTCTGCGACTTCTCCATTAAACCAATTCTGGTGAGATTAGATGAGCGGTAAGCTTTCCGGTAAACTGTTTTGGGTTTGTTGGCTTCGCGTTCCCGTCTTTGATGCTTCAGTTTGCAGTTTTTGATTGGTAATTCCGGGTTCATTGTTTCAGTCCCCGCATCTTTTGCACATGCTACCCCTATTTTTGTTGGCTGCGTGAAAGCTCACGGGTTCGTCAATCTGGTCTACGGATGATACGGATGTCTATAAGAGAGAAAAAAACAACAACATCCGAGAATTGTTTGTAGGAAAACATAGGTTCCTTTGTTTCCTCTTTCCATGTTCCTGGAAAATCCATCCGGGCTAACTCCCAATTCCACTGTTTTCTCATCATGTTCCCCATTTGTCATTTGCCATATATAAGAGTGTTTTCAGACATACTGTGTCCAAATCCATTCTTCATCCTATTTCATTTTTCCACCATTTTCTAGATGTTTCCTATCATATCATATGTATCCCATCCCATTTTTCCATATACCCTCTGGTAATTTAACATAGCTATTGAAAATGGCCCATTTATAGTGAGATGTCCCATTAAAAACGGTGATTTTCCATAGTTATTTGTTTGTTTACCGGAGGGTATTTGCCCATCTTCCTTAAGGAATGGATGAGGCGGCTGGAGGCGCGTTTCGCTCCCAACGTCACCAGCTTCAACGCCCTGGTCTCGGGCTACGCGCAGAGGCAGGATACGGAGGGCGCGCTGCGAGCCTTCGAGGACATGGTGAGACGAGGGCTGCAGCCCAACAGTGTCAGCTACAAAGTGGTACCTTGGCACCTGGCCCCAGAAACATGATGTCATTTAGGCTTTATAAAGTATAGAATAATCATCATGATATAGTTTATATATATATATATGCATATGTATATATATATGTATATATATATATGTATATATATATATATATATATACACGTTTTATATGTAGAACATATCTTAGAATGCAATCAGCATCATCATCGACAGTATCAACAGCTCCATTTAGTAAGTTGACTTAGAGAGTGACCCATTTAGTTGGATGATTATCTCATAGTCTTCCGTTTATTTTTTAACTTTTCTAGTTTTGTAGCCAGCCATGTACGAATTACGGGAGGGTATCTTCCACTTTTGGCCCAACCCACCAGTCTTGGGGCGTACCATCCAAGTCCAATATCATCCACCATGTTTTTTTTTCTCTTTAACCCCCAACTGTTGTCTAGTTTAACGTTGTTAAGCCTCCATTTTTTAGGCTCAATCCCCGCTGTATTTCTATCACTAAATCTCATTCAAGTCTTCATTAAATTTTATAGGCCCACAGATTCAAAAAGGCATCTAAATCTTCAAAATCCCAACAAACTCACCTCCAAATTGCCCAGGTTTGGCATGCCCACCAGCATGGCCCCCTGGCCAAAGCGCAGCAGTGGCTACAACGCATGCGCCATGACGGCTGCGCGGTGGGGGTCGGGCCCTATACCTGGATGATTCAGCCACTTGGCCCATGGCGATTCGGTGGTTTTTACCCTCTGCTAAACATGCAGAAATAGTGGATTTAGCCATTAGAAATGTTGATTTTCCATAGTTATGTTAGGATGGCGGTTTGGAACATTAATTTTATTTTCCCCTATAGTTGGGATGATACTTTCATATTTTTCAGGGGGGTGGCGAAAAAACACCAACCAGAACATGATTGAAATATGGCGATTGGATGTAAGCACTTCTGGATTTTTCGATTTCACGGTGAATTATGACACTTCAATTGTTTTATTCTGGGGTTTCTGGCCGATGATTGATACCCCGCTGGGGGTTTCCAGGACCAACTTATGCCTGGGGGGCATGGCAGTGCCTTGCGGGGAAAGTGGTGGTAAAATCTCGATTCGTTTAAGTTTCACAAGTCAATGCTGAAGCAAAAAGCAGTGGTGGCTATTGATATGGCAATAATTAATTGATATTAATTGATATTAATTGTGTAACCCCAATTTCATACCCAAAAAACTCAAACTTACCGGAAACGTTGTGGCTTGACTTGCCAAACACGGGAAGTTCAATACAATGTACATGCATTAAATACATCAATATACTTGTGCCATAAACCTACATATACCGTTGTTGGCTGAAGTTACAAGGTCAGCCCTGATACCGAAGTCCAATGAATGCACGGTTAACATGTACAATTAAACAGTCAACAGTGATGTTTCGGTGTGAAAAAAGACAGTAAAATGTCCTGTTTGTTTCTTTTGATTCATCTTTCACATACATTGCATAAAAGTGTCCAACCAGTGAAACTTGGTACTATTCACAACTATTGGCATGCCCTGTCTTTAGTATTCCTTGGTCACGTGCATTATCCACAAGTGACCAAGGCAATCCAAGGGCGACGCCGTGAAATGGCTCCACCAGATGCAATCTGATCGTTATGCCCCAGATGTGCTGTGACCCTCGGCAGGGATCTGCTGGATCTGGGGATGATGGGCATATTGCCCGATCTCGACCGAGGACCGTCCACCCCGCATGAAACTAACATAACAAGAAAATCACCATTTTAATTTCAAGGTAAGTTCCTAGGAAAACCAAGGGAATTCCATAGCTATATTAGTTTATTGGAAGGCAAACACATGATTCTCATACTATGTATGCTATACACAGCAACTCAACCCGTCGTTGATCTCTGGATTTGGGTGCCGTTCCGGATAAGCCTTGCTTCATAATAGGTTGATAAAGGGAAATCCGTCCCACCAGAAGTCCTTTTTTGTTGGCGATAGCAATCCTTGAAGTGTCATGCGCAGCCACAATTCTGTCCTTATGCAAGCCATGTCAGAATTTCTTCATGGAAAGACAGCAAATTTGCTCTGCGGCCGCTGGTTGCTGTGTGTGTTTTTTTTTTTCCGGTTTAAAGTGGCATAGCAACATAGTGAGGACACCCTCCATACGGGTCCAGGTTCGTTTCATTATGGATCCCAACAACCCACATTTCAGCTGTCAAAAATAGTTGGTTGATTCTATACAAAAAAATGATCCCGGGTATTGTGGTTACATCAGCATTAAATCCTGAAAAATCAAAGTGCTGTCACTTCTGATGGTAAGTTTCGTTTTTTTCCCAAGTCTGCACCAAATTAAATCCATTCCCCGTTGGTCAAATCCAATGTTTTCCTAGTTAAATGTCCATTTTCACTACTTAACATCCCAACTGTTATTGGTACAATCACCAGTGTTCATTTTCAATCACCCAAATTACTAGGCATATATAGATTTAATATAATATAAATATACATAGAAATTAGATATATATTTATGAATAATTTGACATAACATGACATGACATAATATAATATAATAATTATAATATACATTAATAATAGTAAGTCAAAACGCACTTTCCCGGGCAGCACATCCGTCCTGGCCGTAATAATACTAATAGTAACAATACTACTAGTAATCATAATAAGAATAATAAGAATAATAATGATAATAATAATAATTTCTAATAACACATACATGACATATGTAACCATTTGTTGATCATTCCAACCCTGTCCCCGAGGCTACAGCACCTGTATCAAAGCCTGTGGTGCAGCCGGCAACGTCTCTGGTGCCGAACGGCGCCCTGGTTGGATAGTTGTTTTACCACAAAAAAAGAGATGTTGGTGGTTTGGAACATGGGAAAACCATGGGAAGATTGTGATTTATATAGTAATCAATCACTGGTTGGTGGTTTCAAACATTTTTTATTTTCCATAAGATATGGGAATAATCATCCCAACTTACTTTCATATTTTCAGAGGGGTTGAAACCACCAACCAGAGATGTTGATGCCAACAACTTTAGGTTTCAACATTGAGGTGTTAACATTAGATGTTGGTAATGGTTGCCAGTGATTTTAGGTTTCAACATTAGATCTAATGATTCTTGGTTGAAACAACAATTGAGGTTTTCAACATGTTGACGAAAATATGTTGTTGGCAATGGTTTCAATATCAACATTAGATGATTCGATGCCAAGAATTGTTGCATGTTCTCAATGTCATCGAATCTGGTTGCGGATGTTGCTGGTTTCCGAGAGTTTGGGATGATGCCCATTGATGTTTTGGAAGGCAAATTTCAGAGCAGTTTGGCTGCGCAACCTGGTAAATGATCTAGATGTGGGTTTCACACTGCTTTCGCTTCCCCATGTTTCTCCAATAAAACTCTCTTTTGGTGGATTTGGCCCATGTTCGCCGGCGAGTGAGGATGTTTCAAGAGATGCAGATTTCGAGGGTTCTGCCCGATGAGATTTGCTTCAATGAGATCATCCGAATCCATGCGAAGCAGCAGGCCCCTGAGAAAGCCAAAGAAATCTTGACGCTGGGCTGAAACAAACCAACCATGGGATTAACCATGATTAAGACATCAAATAGTGATTTAACTGAAGAGATATTGGGAACATAACACTTTTTGGTGATTTGTTACAATGCGGTATCCAAGAGAAGGCGATGGGGAGAGAGAGCCTATGATTTTTCCAGGCCATTTTCGATAGCAAACTGTTAGATTCCCGTGGGCTAGGCACTTGGGGCATGGGGTCCCAGCTCAGGCACTGCACATGATGATGATTTTGCAAATGTAGATCCATTGGAAGCCATGAATTGTGACATCACTGCTTTCATCTCGGACATGGCATGAAGACCTAAGCGAGCCAAGCCTCGTTTCAGGACTCAGATGAGAGAGCGAAGTTTGTCCCCAACTGTGGTGAATTTTAACTCCACCATGGATGCATGTGCCAAGGCAGGCAACCCTCAGACCTTTGGTTGCAACACATTGTTTTTGTGGAATAGCAACCCTCAAACAATCCCAAACAATGGAACCGTTGGTTACTAACATCCACTAACATCCACTAACTTAGTTGAATTGTACTTTTCTACCTCTTTGAGGGTTCCCAAGAACTGCAGTCCTGTTCCCTGCAGTCCATTGGGCTTGGGCAGTGATTTATATACTGAAAATCAATGGAGCTACACCCAGCTTGGGGGTGCGAGGCTGTTGATGGGTAAGACCATGGTCTTACAATGTGCATAAGTTGCGATATCTATACTATAATTATTATAATATATATATAATATTAATATGAATTATATATATATATATGATATAACCCCGTAATCATATCATATTTTGGCTACATCTACCTGATACAAGTGGAGTCTCCCTCCTTAGATCCAAAGAGTGTCTCGGATTGGACCAATGTTGGACGCCAATGTCCCTCCAGTACGGTGGATGCTTGCGAAATCCTTCGCCACCAAGAGGACATGGATTAACCAGCTATCAACTGGTGCAGGATTTCGCAAGCATCCACAGTATGTAATGGAAACAACGACTCATTTGCGATTCCCGTTGCGTGAGATTGTACATCCAGTGTAGGACTAATTCAGTATTCAGATGTATAGTATTCAGATTTCTATAGATGTTTATAATATAGTATATAATTGGATTATCGATTATACTAATCCAATTCGGGTAATTTGATTATCAGATTTCTAAGTGGCCAAGCTTCGCTCCAGGTTGGCGGAGAGTGTGCTTGATGAGATGCTGCAGTGCCAAGTGAGCCCTGATGTTTTCAGTTATTCAGCCCTATCTTCCGCATGGGCCAAGAAAGGTGGGAAGTGACAGCAGGAGACGGGATACTGCAGTCTGAGGGTTATCTTGCAGGGTTATCTTGTAAATTGATGGGTTTTCAGCTAAAACTAAAGGTGATAAACCAGATCCTAGAACGATCCTCCAACTAGCAAGACAACGCAAGGCATCAGGACACCAGAATCGATCAAGGATTCAATGTGGTGCCCCCGACTTAGCTCATGGCCGAAACCCAGAAGCCAACTTAGCCAACGCACTGCGGCACCACCTTGTAGTGCTTTGGCGCCCAGTAGTTTGGAATGCATGGGGTGCCTTAATAATAACTTTATAGACATATTATAATCATATATATATATATTATAGAGAGAGAGAGAGGCAGATGTTGTGTTGAGATTGAAGAGAACCAACCCGTCACAGCGCCAGTTTTTGTCTATTGGAAACTAGGTCCAGGTGTTAATCCATGCCATCACTCGATCGTATAAATAACTTCTGCACTCGGAAGCTGTTTGTCCATGCACAATAGATACAGATACTTACATAGATACATGCGGATATATAACAAGTAAATATTATTATATTATATTATATTATAGTATATTATAGTATATTATATTATATTATATTATATTATATTTTATTATATTGTAGTATAATACATTATAATATATTACATTTTTTGATATTATATTATATTATATAAATTTAATTTGTATTATATTATATTATATTTATATTATACTATATTTATATCACATATAGTTCAAACATAGATAACAACACACATATATATATATAATGTAAAAAATATAATTTAAAAACATATAATATATAACATAATGCGCAATATATACTATAGATAGAATATCTAATATAATATAATACATCAAATTTATAACATAGAATAAGTAATTTAAAACATATAATAAATGACTTACAATATGTAATATATAATGTATATATATAATATATAATAATATGACTTCAAACATATAATATATATATACAATATGTAATATATAATGTAATGTATACAATATGTAATTTAATACAATATACACAATATATAAAATATATATACAATATAATAAATATATATATACACAACATATAATATACAGTATATAATATATAAAATATAATATATAATATCTAATGTATAATATAACATAATATATATATAATATAATATATAATATATAATATATAATATAGTATATATATAATATAATATATAATTTATAATATATTATATAATATATAATATATATAATATATAATATATATGTATAATATAAAATATACAACATATAATATAATATGTATAATATATATAATATATAAAATATGAAAATATGTAGTATATAATATCCATGTAATATATCATATGTTATATTTCTTATTTTATATATATATATACTGAATATATATTGCACACACAGAGATCTCCACACCTCAATTTGTGTTTTCCCATGAGGTGATGCAGTGAAGGCTTCCGAAGTTCTCAGTGCCATGGCACAGCGACGCCTGGTGCCCAACCAACATGTCTATGGTGCCGCCATCCACGCCTGCAACCGCAGCCGTGATGCTGTTCCTTGGCGTTTCATAGCAGTTTTTGTGTGTTTTTTTCCGGGAATATTGGTGAGGTGCCAATTTCAATACAAGGGCGGCTGGCAGATAGGCAGATACATCGACTAAAACTCTTCAGCCGGATTTGGTCCGTGTCGCGTACTCACCACCTGACGCTTTGCACATCTTTGCGCTGTGTCGTGACAACTATGGGGCTGCATTGAAACCATTGTGGATATTTAAGAGCATGTTGGATCAACGTGCTCCAAACATAGTGATCATAGTGGACGATGGCATGTAGAGTATGTATAGATTGTACAAAACGGCTTGGATATCAAAAAATAGGTGCTTACAGTACGCCCCAAAATTTGCCACTCATTGAGAATATGCCGTTGAGAACATGGTACTCCAAACAGGTGAAGTCAGGGGCTCAGATTTTCCATGAACTCTTTCAAAAGTTGCTTAAACGAATAAGAACCAGCTGACATCGGGTTACCGCCTTGGTGGCTTATGACTTTCCTCAAGCCCTTCCAGTGCCTTAGTTCGCCATGCTGCATTCAGCTCATTCAGCTCCAAACGTGCCACTGAGGCGCGCGCCACGAAGCTCTTGCAACGCATGAGCGAAGAGAGCGTGACGCCCAATGTGGTTTGTTTCAGTTCCGCCATTTGCGCCTGTGCCAAAGTAGGCGCCTGTGGGTTGGATGCTGGGCTTTGGGCCCGGCCGCGAAAAAGGACACTTTTGTTTACTGCAGGCATGGTGAGTTGTGGTTTTCCACGTTTTTCCTAACTCGATTCAGTTCAGTATTAGGTGGTTTAGATTGCTTTAGTTTAGTAATAATAAGTCTGGACTTGGGGGGTGATGTTTGATGATGTTTGATGATATTGGGGATCATATCATGTCATATTATCATCCCATCGCTACCTGGGCTATGACCCCTTGGTCTTTGCTTGATCGTTGGTGGAACCCCAAGGTTGCTCAATAGATTTTGTTTGCAGACATTCAAACTTATTCATTGATTTCATTGTTTCTTTGACTAGGTGAACAATTTTTTGCCCAGAACTCAGAACACCTCTGGTTTTGACTTTCAATACTCTTACTGTGGGTAAAACACATTTTTTTTGTCCACTTTGCGATTACTGCATAAGTTCATGCTTGGCTCTTGCAAGTGCTATCGGTAGAAATCCGGCTGCACAGTGGAAATATCTACAAAATCGTTGCTAACTAATTCTTGCAGGTCTTCAGGCAGCTGTTGGCAAGTCCCTTCGACTTGACGAGTAGCCAAAAACCTAGACACTGCAAGTGCGAGCGCAGCGTTCATGGCCTTCGGGTATACCTTTGCCCGGGCCGTAGCAAAATTACCCCCGTCTTCAATTCCTTGCAAAGGCCGGTGGCCGTTTTTGTGCGAGCATCGTCCTCGGTGGCCCTTTGTAACGGTGACATCTTTGAAAGTCTCTAACCGCAACAGCAGGAGAGTAGTTGGCTTCGTAGCGTCCAATCCATAAATGCACTGATCGAATGAGCAAATCTGCACACATTCTAAGCGTGCAAGGAGACGCATCACATCCAACGTCCAAATGGACGAGGGCCTTTGTTTCATCAGCCAAACTGCGAACTGTGGATGTTCCAAAAACCCACACAATCCTGCATGCGCAGCGTAGCACAGCAACTCGACCAGAAATTGGACCAGCTTCGTTCCTGTTCGCACCTGCTGCCATTGTCTCATTGACAGCCTCCGCAACCACAGGAGGCGGCCCTCCAGGGCCATGACGCGCCGCTGACCACGTCTCGCAGCTGGGCCCTCTGCCGATTCCGAGGATTTGTCCACTCTGAATCCTGTTGATCCAGAACCGTTTCGTCCTCGAATCAGTCAAGTCTGAATGTTGCTTGGCCAAACAGATGTCCACCGATATACAGAAAATGTGTCGTCCTTCCTGAAGAGCTTGATGTTCAATGCAATGTTGCAGATCGCCGCTTCTTCTAAATCCACTAAAAAAGTGGATAAAGACCAGGCAAGTAATGTGCAACCTGGCCGCTTCTGCAGCGAGTCCATAGTGCTGGAAATCCCCAGCGTGGCCTTGCAAATGTCCACCATTGGTTTGCATAAGGAAGGGCAAGACCTCTGTTTGTTCTGTCGGGGCACCTTCGTGATGTTCGCAAAATCCATCTAGACCTTCAAAAGCTCGACCAGGAACCTGCGTCCGGATATGCCACTTAGCACGCATATCTCGGGCCCCACATGTGCCATGCGGAGGCAAAAGGGGTCCTTGCACAACAGTAACTGGGAGAAAAGCCTTCGACGGAAGCCATCCTTGCGATTTCAGCATGCGATTTTGCTCTCTTTCCTCATGTTCTATCTGCTCAACTGCATCCTCCGATGCTGGAACAAAACAAGCAAAATAAGTGGCTTTGCAAGCTTGAGAATTGCTCACATGAGACAGAAGTCGGGTTCGGCAGAAAAACATCCTACCACATGCCAAACAATGATCGCCAAGGACGTAGTATTTCAAAATAGTTTTGTATTCATGCTTGTGCCTGGCATGAACTGCCAAGGCTTGTTTGGTGTCGAAGCTGGCAGCACAGAGACTACACGTCCACGTATGATTCTTTTGTGCAACATGAAATTTGGGAAGCACATCGTATTTGGACAAATGATGTTGCATACGCAGCGTCCACAGCTTGCCCTCGGCATGCGCCGCGCGAAACTGCAAACATGATTTCAGTGCCGAGCGAACTCTCCCCATCCATTTCACATCCAAGGCAATAAAAGAAATCGCTTGGGTTGCATCATCAAAAAACTGTGTTCTACCACCAGGAGCATGTTCCCACAACCAATTGCAGGACTCTTGGAAATGGGAAATCCATGAGTTGGTATGGGTATTGTGGTACAGCAGCGACCACAAACACCTCGGAGCAACCTGAATTGCACGCTTGACATACCTCAATCTGCTGGCATGTAGCATGTCTTCTGGGCTGTGAACACCAACTAAGGCACAGAGCTCTGCTGTCGTAAACTGAAAGGGCGGTATCGGCCTCACCCTATTTTTTGCTAACGCAGCTACCTGATTGCGAATTCCATTTTGCCATTGTTCAATGTCACCTTTGGTTGCCCATGCCCGCGTGTGGACATTGTAGGCATGTCGTGACATGACCAGTGCTGAGAAAACCGGAATCTTCGTGGCATCGCTGACGTTTCTTTTGCAATAAAATTGACGACTGAGCTGACCATATGCCTTTCTGGCCTGAGCATTGCGATACCTCAGATCCATTTGAATCACTGCGTGATCCTGCACAAATGAGCCCAAATGCTTGTAGGAATGAACAAGCTTAAGGAACTGGCAACCGTGCTCTGTGAGTATTGGTACTTTGCCAAACTGTTCATGCCAGATTCTGTGTTTGGTTTTCTTGGATCCATGGCCCGCAAGCTTAACGATGGCCTCTGTTTTGCCTGCTTGGTAATTAATAGAGAGCCCTCTCGCCGCTGCTGCATCATGCAAACATGAGGCTACAGTTTGTAGAGAGGATAAAACTGAGTCGGCAGATGTGGAATGGACAGCATAGGCAATGTCGTCAACAAACGTAATCTCTGCAAAGCCCTTGTCTGGAATTGGGACAGCAGTAGTTACATCATCTGAAGGCTGTGGTGACCCAAACCATTGCAAATCAGAGGAGAGCAGAATTCTTTGTCGCGCATCAGTAACGACCAGTTTGAAAGCCATGTTGAAAAGTATATCTGCTACTGGATCACCTGGTCTCGTACCGCGCATTGTTGCAGTCTGCTCTTTGAGTCCCTGCATGGAAAAGTGAGTACCTGAAAACATATCCTTGAGGATGCCTTCATGATGAGCGTCGATACCAGAAATTGCATAATCACTAATGACGACCGATCTGATTTCTTGCCATTCTTGTGGTGTGATACCAAGATGCTTCATGGCATAGCAAATGGCCTCATCCCCAAAATCACCCTCAAACAGTGAAGACCTCAAAATGGAATAAAACGCAGACTGCAAGTCAACGAAAAGAATGGCACATGATCTGGTCGCATGTCTTGCCCACGACAAATGTGCATGAAGTAGATGATGTGCAATGTCAGTGGAGCATTTCTTCTTTCCCCCTAACTGGATAAGCACTTCCTCTTGTTGCCAGACCTCTGCTAACCGCTGGCGCATATGCGCATGATGCACTTTTGCACAAATGTCTGAGATGAAAATCGATCTGTAGGCCCCAGCATCACTTGGTGCCCCTTTACCTTTAAACAAAGGCACAAGCAGTCCACCCTTCCAGGTAAGGGGCTCATGCATATGCCAGATCGCTTTTGTAAGCAGAGGAGTGAGCACCTTCGCAATGGCAATTCCTCCACCCTTGAGGATGTCGACAGGCAATTGCCCTGGCCCTGGGACCTTGCCATTCTTAAACCTGCGAATGATTGCCAATAAGTCACAAGGATCAGGAACATTTTCGATCTCCCTGGCAGCAACTGCTTTGCTCGAGACATGCAGTTGTGCCAATTGGGTCCTTGAAACTTCAACTCCAGCCTCAATGGTGGCAAACTGCTGCTGCCATATCGTCTGACACTCCCGAAAGGAACTTGCATGCGTGCCATCCTTCTTCCTCAGACATGGTAGCGGTCGAGGGCCTTTGTTCAGGTCCTTTCGTCTTCGACCCAGTCGTAGAAATTTCTTGTACACCTGTGCTGTGTCATGCCGTCCTCCTGCTTCATCAATATCATGTAACCACTCTGCATACCACTTTTGCTGATCTTGCAGAACCAAGGGTCTCACAATTTTCTCCAGTGTCTTGAGCTCTGATTGCAGCAAAGGGTCACTGAAGGTCTGTGTTCGCGCCATATCAAGGGCCTGTCTTTTCAGTTGAATGGCATTTAGGGTCGCTTCCTGTAGAAGCGGTCTATTCTTGGTCTTCTGAGCCGTACCAAAATGCTGCTGTGCAATCTGCAAGATGTTGGTTTCAACAATGGCAGAGTGATCATCAATTGCAATTGACCAAGAAGGCAAAGGAAGGTAGCACAGTGCTTCTTGAAATGCTTTTTGAGCAGTTGGGTCTCGGACTCGAACCATGTCCCATTTCAACTTGCTTTCTGGGCAGCAGACGTGCCAAAGGCCTTCAAGCTGACAAACCGCAGGGCAATGATCGACATGTCCAAACCCTCCGTCAAAGTCAGTGATCACGCTGGATTTTGTGCAAATTGTAAAGAAATCTTCCGAAATCAACACATAATCCCTACGCAGTTGATGGCCTCTGGGATGATTCCAGGTAGCAGACCTACCCTGGTGCACTGAAAAAGTGGATGGAACATACAGTCCATTTGCGACAAGGAAGTCTTGAAAAACCTTGCCCTGTAGATTCATTTCTTCTGCATCAATCATTCCAAAGAACTTCGTGTCTCGATCTGCCAGTGGAGCATTAGCATCAATCAAAACCAAAACACTCCTGCAACCATTGTTTGACAACTTATCTGACAAATCAGTCCACCATGTCTGCACAAGGTCAAGTGGCCTATCTTGGGATACACACGGCGCATGGGCAACGACAACATGGAAGTCCAAGGGACCTTCAATCCGGGCAATCAAAAGTCGAGCTTCTGAGACACGGATCGTAATTTTGCATTCATTGAGACAAACACTTTTGCCATCTGGAAGGTGGCAAAAAGGGATCTTTTTGTGCACCCACAGTTCGCATCCGTAATGCTTCGATTTGCCACATTGTTGGAATCCGTAATGCTTCGATTTGCCACATTGTTGGAATCCTGACGCAAAGATTTTGTAATTCTCAGAGACTACTGCCTTGCACGGTACCTGCCTCTTGTATCCCTATCATGGCAAGTCCATGTGAATGGAACTGAAGGTCGAGTCTGGCCGATCTGCTTCCAGCAAGCGGTCCACTCTGATCATCGTCAGTTAGTGCTAGACCATTGTAGGTAGCAACTTTGATCTTGACCTGCATCTCATGAAATTTGTCAGAGGGTCCTTCGACAGTAACGTCAACCCTTTTGAGAGAGTGATCTGGTTGCCACACAGCATTACCATGAAGTTTTGGCATTGTCATTGAATATGCTTCTTTTTCACTCCTGAGCCATTCCCACCGCAGCATAGAGGGCGAGCTGGCAAGCTTGTTCAGAGTTTCCCAAGGTACATTGCCAATACTTTGTCCAGTCCGTGCAACCCATTTCGCAACTGAGTCTGCCAACTCATTCCACGGGTCTCCACAGTGCGCACGGACTTCTGAGACTGCAATCTTGTTGGGCATACCCTGACCAAGCACATGAAGCACTCTTGCAACAACACTACCATGCTGGGTAACGCTGTCTGACTTTAAAAATCTGTTGCTAAGGGCCAAGTCTGGTCGGATGACGATACATCTTTCTTCCAATGCAAAGTATGCAAAGGCGGTAGCTACAACCATCGCAGTCAGTTCCGCATCGATGTTCGTGTGATTGGCTGCTCCAATCCACTGAGTAGATCCACGGTGAATTTCCGTAACACCGCCGATGCAGCCACAAAAAGACCTTCCTTGGTCGGACTTTGACACTGCGACAACAGCCCATGCAGAGCTGTCTCCATGTGTTGCTCCATCAACGTACAGTTCAAGGATGTCCGCAGTAGATGGTGTCAAATCTTGCTGTTGGTGGAGCGCTTCAAAGGTCATTTTATGGAGGTTTAACCCTTCCGGAATGAGCTTGAACTCCCATTCATCATGAGACTGCAATGATGCACTAATAGCGGGCATGGGCAGAACTTCGATTGCGTCAGCTTCCTCAACAAACGTGGAACTACCAAATTGAATAGAGGCATCAAGGCATATCTGGACTTTTTTGTGTATTCTTGTGAGCGAAAAACTTGGAACGTGTTCAGCAGCATGAAACTCAACAACGTCACCATGTTTCAAATTCACCGCTCCAGTCGCAATGTCGCCATTAATTCTGACAAATGATCCGGACTTGGTACAGAGAATTGTTCGCAGTAAACTCACCTGACAGGTCGCAGGTAAGGTAATTGCAAATGCATGCGCTCTTTGACGTCCATAGGCAATACACGCTACAATTGCCTTACATGTCGAAGGTTGGACAAACGATCCCACAAACCATTCACCGGGCCGAATATCCCATTCACTTCGCGTGTAACGGACTGGAAACAAATGTGAGCACTCTGCAACAAGATTGAATTTGGACTTGAACTCAAACTCAGCGTCCCTTGACTGAAAGGAAACAGCCGGAAAGGTAAGAATGTCAGTGTTTCCATCATTTAGTTCCCAAACACAGAAAACAATCGACATGTCATGAGCTCTTGCTTCCTTATTTGCCACTGCAAGCGTGAAAGGAACACCAATAATGTCCTGCTTTTCATCTATGAGATATGGCGCGAGCTCAACAGTTTGTGTCTCCTGTGATGAACTGTCATCATGTTTGGCAATAGGTCGATGGTCTTTGGTTGATGTCTTCCATACTCTAGTGCTAGTTTGCAACAAATTCGGTGCTTCGACTTCATTTGCATTGGCAGGCTGAGGCATAGAGCCATACCCATGAAAGACGATATCGAAGGAATCACCATCACTTGGACGACACCGTTCATTTGCCGTGAAAATGTGATTGATTGTGATTGCGAAGGCGAAAGGTGCAAAGTGTATCATGTGCAACCTCCACCGGATACCCAGCAGGGAGCAGCAATTGTTGCATTAGGAGTTGTTCAGACACTGAGGCAGCCAGTTGAAAAGGTGCATCAACTGACAAGTATGGATCAAAGACTGTGAGCAAAACCGATGCCCACTCAGGGCCATTGTGTTGAATGAGAATGATATGTCCTGCATTTCTCTCATCTAAAAACGTAGGTGGAGGCTGCACCAAGACAATTTCTAAATCTCCATTCGGTCCAATTTCATTGATCCAAGTCTGTCTGAGTCTTTCTTTCCAATTCCAAAAATCTGCTAACAAGGTAACCTCACGACCAATTCGACAAAGTCGTCTGTTTGCACCAGGGGCAACAAACCATGTCATGAACTGAGCAGACCTCTCTTCGGCTTGCCATGAAAAAGCCTCAAGATCCCATGTGTGATAAATCTCTTCAATGACTTGTGCCCATTGCGGAAGTGGCTGGCCAGGCTGAAACGCTGCAGCATTTGGATGGAATTGAAAACCATCCTGTTCATTTTCACCTTGAATCTCAATGCCAAGCGCACATGAAGGTGACTGGTGGCCAAGATCAACATCAATTGGTAGATCATTGACTTGCTCAACATTTTGAGAGTCGTGCAGAACCTGCATGAGCGATTCATCATCAATCTCATCTAACGTTGATTCTGTTTCATGGATAACATCAACTTGAGATAGTTCCAACTCCCGCATAGATTCATTTTGCTCTTGTGCAGAAGTCACCCGGGTGTGAGCTAATGCAGTGGAGGGTCCAGCATCCTCTGGCTCTTCAAATCTTTGAATGATTATGCCATCTCCATGTCCAATCTGCACTGTATGATCGCTGGGAAATGTGAGTCTACCACGCCTGACAAGACATGGCCCACTAGTGCTGGACGACGTCGCATGACATGAAAAATCTGTGGCACTGGAGTACCTACGGACTATTCGAGCCTCATGAGTAAGTCGAATCCCTTCACTACTAGCTGATCTGGTAGAGACAACAACTGGCACATTATCATCGGTAACACTTTGCGAAATCACAATGTGAGCAACCTGTGACTGCCAGGGTTCTTTTGGTGGGATAGGGTCAACGAAATGCAGGTAAGTGCTTAAGTGCTCAATCCTCTCTCAATGTCATCCCTCCAAGGAAAGATAATTTCACTTCGCCACCATGCACTATCCCTGTCAAGTCTCACGACCGCAGGATTGTCACTTCTCTGACGGTAGCCCCCATGAACGAACCACACATAAATGTAAACGATAGGGCCTTCATCAGAGTTTTCAACAAACGCCTTGCGATCCAACACCTCTTGTAGGGAATTGAGCCAGTCCGGAGGGTATTCATCATGCCGTATTGGATTCCTACTACTTGACGAGCTGGGATTGCCCGTGGCAAACGCATCGGCTTGAAACCCTTGCACATTTGGACGCCTGAAAATCGTCCCACTGATGGCAGACTGCAATTCCTCTCTGAGTCTACGATCTGACATGGACAAAAGCTCGGAGATATCGATCTCAATACCACGTTTGACAAGCAACTTGAAAGCATTGCCAGTGCGGACATTGACAACCTGATCTGGCCCAATAGCTACATGACCAAGCCAAAGGGAACATTCATTTTGCAGACGCTCCGGAGGACAAATTTCAGAGTATCCCATCATCCCATCATTGTCACTGCACCCCGAAGATCAAGTCTGTCTGAAAGAACAATAGCAACCGAGTGTGGTGACCCCTGATCAATACCGGTGTCATATAACGTCACCACAGTAGATTTGGAGTAAGGTTCCGGTTGCTGCTCGATGATAATTTGTTCTTGCACCGATCTATCAACATCATCGGGTGTAGGGAACACAACTGCAAAGTGCGTCGGCAATGATAAGTCCGCCCTGTCATACCAAGCAGCCAAGAGTTCCTTTTCCCATTGGTGAAAATTGACAGACAATACAACAATCCTGGTAGTTCGACACCTAGTCCATCTGCTTGGATTCATAAACCAAGTTTCAAGGCGAGGACCATGTGGAGGGTTTTCAGCAATACCACCCAAAGTTTCAACCCATTTTTCCCAGACATCCTGTACCCAGTTTGGCTGCGCTCTCAGTCCGTCAGGGGCATCATCAACAGCCACATTAACACCTTCAGTGACAGAGCTTGCCGCCTGGACATATGCAAGAAATTCCTCTGTGAGACTGCAGGTGACTGTGCTATCTGTTCTTGTTTGGAAAATCTGGTTTGCCTGAACAAGGCCATATGCGTCACTTTGGATGACATTACCAGGAGAAAGCTGAATAAGGCTGTTTCCGTCATGTAGCGGTCCCTGATCGTAACCATCTGGGTAGATCTTGATTTGGATTCCCATGCCATGTCTCGTTTGGAAATGCTGATCAATCTCATTCAGGGTAGGAAACTCCCATTCAATGTTGTTCAACAAAAATGAGGCCAACAGTGGTACTGCAGTTGTAACGTCAGCGAAGTTGCATTCCTTGGGCAATACTGTTGCAAAACGTACAATCACACTTGGGCCAGAATTCTGTAGAAAGTTGAGGGTAACCAAAACTGATGAACGATCAGACATCCTCTTTGTCAATATGATATGTGCTATGTGGTCCTCGATTCCAATCCTTTGCACAAATGGAGACACGAGGTCATAGAACACATGTTCTTTGGGGGCAATATGGAACTTCCAGGGATCAATGATATCTTCCGCCCATTCTGATGGGTCGCCTCCAAGAATGGCTATCTTCGGTTCTCTACAGAGCAACATATTGTCGTGATCCACCAGCCACGTGTAAACCGAAAACATGAATTCTTGATGTTCATCTTCTAGACAGTTGTCGATGTGGCCTTGCACGACTCTTTGAAGATCAAGAAGCCAATCTTCTGTGATGGGAGATAAACTATCAGCATCGTCATCAGGTGACTCATTTGATCCACTGGGCGCAACGGTCAATCCAATCATTGCTTGGAAAACATCCGATGTAGCTTCCCCATCATGACCGTTCTGACCAAGAAGCTCATGATTCAATGGAAGCATATCTACAATGTTCTGCAAATCTTCAGCTTGATGAGACACTGCGGGTGCAAGAGCCCTCACTTCAGTATCGTTCAACATGCTAGGAGAGACATTGGAAACTGCTTCATCTTCGTGAATTTTATCCAGGATCTGTTGATCCGAACTGCCTTGTTGAATCAAATCCGCCAGGGTCATGGTTGAGCATGCAAATCTTTCCGATGGTGGAACTGCTATCCTGACGTAATCAGCGTTGGAGATGACCCTTGGAGCCTCGTCGTAGTCTGGCCATCTTTGTTCATTGAGAAAAACCAAACACCGGTCATTTTCAGCACGACAAAATCGATCCACTTTTGCAGCTTTAAGCATGTCATTCCTCACCGAAAATGGTGGAACCGGAATAACGGAGCGGATGACCACAGGCCCCAGTCGAAAATTGAGCTCAATCATATGAGCATGATACTGGACGTCAAACAGAACAAGCTTATCGGCCCGTCCAAGTGGTATGTCATCAACTATATGTGCGATGGTTGGTACGGCATCATCTCCTATATCTGAAACCGGAGCAGCAATTTCGTAAGCATCTACCAATGCATCTCTCTCGATCGCAAAGGTAAAAGCAATGTCATGCATCATTTCTTCATAACTGTTCCAGTTGATATAGGCTCGAATTGGATGATCATCTAAGTGAAAGAGCACAACTTCCTGCCGACCCTCGTTTGAACTGGGAGGACGAATAACGGAAGAAGCATCGTTGTCACTGATCGAACGGTCATCTGGTTCAGGCGATTCAGGGCTTTCATCACCATGTCCCCATTCCCCCGTTCCTGTTCGGTCTTGTTGAAATGCTGAGACCATATTCTCTTGCTGATAACCAAACGGAGATGTCTTGAAATCAGTTTTTTCTGGGAATGGTCTTTGCATAATCGAAGTAAAATCCGAATCATGAGAAGGTTTTTCACGCATCTTCTTTGGGATTGTCATTTGAACTTGAGAATTTTCTTTGTGTACGTTCCTTGACCCTGACATCTTTGGAGAGCTCGACACGGCCACTGCTGACTGCGGAGCACCAACCAAAGGACCGGCCAAATTGGTGATGTCATTGAGAACGTTGTCATCTATTCGTTTTGATTTCGTCTTGTATTTTTTGTCAAAAGCAACAACTTCGATACACATACCATCATACAACTTCTGACAAGCCTCCTCGTTATACGGGAAGCAAAAAGAGACAATGTTGTGCAAACCAATGCCCTTGGCAATGGAAGAAGCGTGCTGAATCAAATCATCCGTTGAAGCTTCCCAATCAATGCTGGTAGCAACTTTGACACGTTCGAACAACCACCAAGACAGAGCAAGCATCTGGTTGCGATGTCAAAATCAATTCGGCACAATATGCATCATGTGATTCATTTGGCAAGATATAGTTCACAACTCGAACGGCATTTTCACCAACAAATTGAGAGAAATTCTGCCAGTGACTTTTGATCTGTTGAGTCCAGGACGAGGCATCTGATGAAAGAACAATTATTTTATACAAGGCAATTTGCAGTGAACTTGTTTGTGCTTATCAATCACCCATACCTGTACTGGCATTTCACATCTTGCATCCGCTGAAGCAGCGGTGTTTTGTCGGAGAGAGGCGATCCTCTTCAGCTTCAATATCCAGTCTGACATAACCAAACTTCTGTCGGCAAGACAGAGCGGCGCAACAGAACATTTTGAAGCGGCAGGATCATGCTGATACGGAGAGCCAATTTCCTCAAGGGAATCCTTCTCATCACCACAATCAAGTGAGAAGTCAACAAATGGAAAAACCAAATTGGTGAGCTTTCTCCAAGAATACAAGAAGCTTTTCGGTAGTGGCGTATAGGACCATGGTTTCTCGTCCCAGAATTGCAAAACATCATGCACCACAAAAGTACTGTACATCTGCCAGGAATCGTCCATGCCAATCTGAAGTTCAATATAAGTCATCAAAATGAACACGCCTTGACTTGCGACGAACATGATGTGGCTCTTGAGAACAGCAAACCAGCGGCTGGATTGGAAAATCGGGAGCACGTGCATGAGAATGCAAACTAGGATGAGTACATTGTTGACATATCATCTGCAAGACTAATTCACTGCGAAGTTAACTCCATGCTTGCCAAACTGCTGACATTGGACTTAAATAGTTCCATTCCCCAGTCAAAGAATGGCCGTTAGGAAACATATAAGGCCAGGCCTCATGGGACCCATTCTTGGGAACTGGTGCCCCACGGCCACAGATCACTGCTTGTGCGAGCCAGATTTCACTGGCTCTATGGATCTTGGCCTTTTGATCGCAGGCGTCTTGTCTGTTTCCTCGTCGGAAACCTCGTGCACTTTGGCTTCGGCTGAATCCACTGAGATGCCCAAGGAGCCTGCGCATGCATTGAGCACACCCTGCAGCTGGTCCCTGAGCTTCTGTTCCTCTGGGTCTGCAACATTGTCCTGACTGGCATCTTCGGATTCTTCCTGAATGGGCTGAGGAATTGAAATGCCACCTTCCCTGACGGTATTTTCGCTGACCTCTTTCAAAATCCTGCGGGATGATTCTATTTCTGCTCTGGCGCGAGTTGCATTCTCGGACAGGGCTGCTTGGTGAACGCGAAAGCTCTCGAGCTGCGTTTCCCAAATTTTGATCCCCTCTCCGACATGTTTGGTCCATTGCAATCGATGCTCTTTCTTGGCTGCGATTGCATCTCTGAGGGCTTTCTGTGCATGATCCAGACTCTTGGTAGCTGCCTGAAGGGACTTGATATTGTTCCGACTGGATTCCTTGTCTGCCTTCTCTAAGAAGGCTTGGACTTCCAAGGGAGGCTCTGAGTCCTTGTAGGCCTGCCGCAAATGAACAGCCATTTCTTGCATCGTCGAGGTTTTGCTCGCCTGTGCTGACTGGAAAGGCGATGCTGACACTTCCGGTTCATACTGGCCAGGGCGGCAATGGCACAGAACCACCTTTGCCTGCGCCAAAAGGACTGCTGGAAAATTCCATTTTGGACTTCCCTTTTCCTTTGTTCTTTCCTTTCCCTTTGCGTCCTCTGGGGGAGTAACTTCCCTGCTGCTGCTGTCTCGCTCTTGGCGACTGCGTCGGCTGGCGGGCTGATCGATTTGCATCCGCCCATGTCTCCCATGTGCTCCATTCCTCTCACTGAGCATTTCCGCCATAAGACTTCTGCTTCGGTGTGACATCGTGTTTGGTTCCGCATGTCCAGGGCTGCCAACAAATCACGCATGTCATGGCAGTTTTCTTGTTGAGCCGTCCACACACACAAACCCATGGGTAAATCTCTTCTGAGGTCATTTTGTGAATTTCTGATCGGATCCGACTCAAAAAGTTTGAGTCCCTGGAATGATGTTTGGTAAAAATGTTCCGTACTCTGATCAATGAGGCAGAGTTCAGACAAATCTTTCCTGTCTTGTGCAAATACCACTGCCTTCTTGCAATGGCACGCCTGCGCCTTTCTTTGCGGCGCAATGTATTTGAAATTTTGAATTTGCAAAATCGTGTAAATGTGTGAAAATAATGACCAGTGCAAGCAAAACGTGAAGAAAACTCATTCACTAGATGCAGGCCAAAAGGTGAATGCAAATCTGTCTGCGGAGACCTCGAAGCAGTCCAAACCCAGGAAAATCAACTGTGAATGAAACGCCGATTGTCGGCCCCCGCAGTGCCAGAAAAGCAACGCAAATGTCAATGAACCCAAAGATCAAAATGGCTGTAATCAACCCCACCAAATGTCCAATGAGCCAGAAAATCAAAATTTGACCAAATTGCAAGAGGCTCAGTCAAGAGCAGCTAATGCAAAATATTCGCAGGGGTTTTCAGGAGAACCCCAAACCTACAATCCGGTTACACAAGGTAGTCGAGCGACAAACACGAGAACCCGCAGGGCAAGACACCGGAACTAACCCTGCTAAGGTTAATGGCGCCCCTATCTTTGGCTGAGAAAAGGGCGGTTTGAACCAAAAACCTTGTGGGTAAAACAATCATAAACCATGCCCCAAATCATAGTAGGTGGTATACCACATTCCCAAATGAGTGGTTCATTTTTGTTTTACCCACATTGCTGTTCTTAATTTTTGAAATTCTACTCTCCACATGTTAGTCCCCAATGAGCTGACCCACGGCCACCATGACAAAAATTCTGCAGGTGATGCAGCCGAGGCAGAAAACCTCTTCACAGCCGCTGGGATAGACACTGGCTCCACTGTTGAATGTGTTGAATGGGGATATTACTAAGATTATTTTGGCCGGTGGTTGCAATGTTTTGATTGCATGTGTCTATAAACTTCCACTCGAACAGGCCCCACGCACAATTATTCTTGGGTATTTTGGAGGTAGAATCTGGAGAAATCCTAGTGACTACAGTGACCTTCAAGTGCTTGGTGATCCATCCCAGGCACTTTCCACAATCACTATGACCACATTTCTAAATTACGAAAGCCAGCTAGCTGGCTAGTTGCTGTTTGCGAACGAAGTGAGAATAGGGGGTGTGGGGGGGGTGGTTGCCGAAAGGGAACGAAATCTCGCCGTGCCCCTGTGTTGAGCGCCAGAAAACGGAGCATTTTGCTGGATTAAGTACCACTAGGCAATTTGCTGACGGTGGGGTATCGATTCCCCCTAGGTCCGCCTTTTTGGTGGCCGGAAAGACCATGAGGATGCACTGGAAAATACAATGAAACTGCAGGAGAACATGATAACGATCAGAGGAAACCGTACAAAATCCCCTGGAAAACGGACGAAAACGGAGCGAATGCGAGGAACAAACCATGGAAAATCCCTTGGAAAATGGAGGAAACCGGAGCGAATGCTAGGCGCAAACCATGACGATGCAGTAAACATGCTGGAAAAATACAGTGAAAGTGCAGGAAAATGTGATAACAACGAGAGGAAATGGTGCAAAAAGGATCGGAAAATGAAGGAGACAGGTAAAACTCTTGGATTAATATTAATATTGAAAAGGTATGAAAATGCAGGAAACCAGAGGAAATGGTGCAAAAACCTATGGAGGAAAGAGGTGAAAATGATAGGAAACATGTAGTAAAAAAATGCTGGACAAAACATATTGAAAACCCACGAAGAGGATGTATTGGAAAATACAATGAAACTTGAGCAAAACATGATAACGATCAGAGGAAAATGCTAGGAACAAGCCATGCAAAATCTGTTGGAACATGGAGGAAACCGGAGTGACTGCTAGGAACAAACTATGACGATGCAGTAAACATGTTGGAAAAAGACAGTGAAAGTGCAGGAAAATGCGATAACAACCAGAGGAAATGGTGCAAAAACGATCGGAAAAATCAAGGAGACGGGTAAAACTCTTGGAAAAATACATTGAAAATGCAGCAAACCAGAGGAAATGGTGCAAAAAGGAGACGGGTAAAAATCTTGGAAAAATAGATTAAAAATGCATGAATAGACTGAAAACCCACGAAGAGGATATAGATGATATAGAAACTGCAGGAAAACATGATAACAATCAGAGGAAATCGTGCAAAATCCACTGGAAAATGCTGGAAAGATACAGTGAAGGAAAATGTGATAACAACTTGGCAGGAAAATGTGATAACAACCAGAATAAAGGGTGCAAAATCTGTTGGAACATGGAGGAAACCCGGAGCGACTGCTAGGAACAAACTATGACGATGCAGTAAACATGCTGGAAAAATACAGTGAAAGTGCAGGAAAATGCGATAACAACCAGAGGAAATGGTGCAAAAACGATCGGAAACTGAAGGAGACGGGTAAAACTCTTGGAAAAATATATTGAAAATGCATGAAATGCAGGAAACGAGAGGAAATGGTACAAAAAGCCATAGAGGAAAGCGGTGAAAATGGTAGGAAGCATGTAATAAAAAAAGCTGGACAAAACACAGTGAAAACCTACAAAAGAGAAGAAAGTAACCACAGGAAACGGTAGAAAAAACAGTGGAAACTGGAAGAAAAGTTGTGACAATATTAGGAAAACGGTGTACAAGCTAGGAAATGCTTGTAACAACTAGAGGAAACGATGTAGAAAACAGTACAACATGGAGGACACGCGTGAACATGCTAGGAGGCATGTAACATGTTAGAAAAATACAGTGAAAACCTAGGAAAATGTTATATCTAAAAATGCTTTAAAAATATAGTGAAAACCAAGACAATGTTAACGAGCGGAAACGTTGAGCAGGAAATCCGATTTGGTTTCTGTAGATAATGTTAGATGATGAGCAATGTAGTTTGGTGATAGGAAATAGTGGCTGACTCGCGTACAAGACATTGCCATGAAACCTTGGAGCAAGATGCGGATGGTATAGGAAAAAAGATGTATGAGTTGTAAGATTTTAGGAGTTGCATGGGAAAATTGGTTTCATGGTAATCTGTGTGAAGTTAGAAAAGTGTGATTTCGTTCACAGAGTAAGAAAAATAAATACAATCTGCAGATTAGAGTATTTATAATGCTTAAAACTGTTTGACGTTTTTTGGTGCCTCCCTGATTCTGGTAGTTTTGTGATAAGAACTACAAAAACGATCTACTGGTAAACGGAAGGAATAGTCTTTCCGGTTTAGAACTGAGTCGACTGTCAAGTGATGCATAGGCTCCAGGCCTCTGGTCATTGTCACAAGGCATTGGAATGAAGATTGCGCCCAGGAGCCACCTAGGTTAGGAGACAAATGCTGTAATATCAGTGTAAGAGGCCGTACTGAGAAGGCTGAAACGGAACTAAAAGTGAATCTTGTACTAAAACATCGAGAAAGAATTTGAATCTTCTAATGGCAATGACGGGAATGATATGCATCTGTACGTCCGTGATAGTATGTGTGCCTTTTAAAAGGGATGTTTGGCGAGTGGGATAGCTGAGAAGATTTTCCGGGATGCCAAACAATTATCTCTATCGATGTCAGGGATGATGCTATTCCACGACATTTCCTGTAAAATACCTATTTTCCAGACCCTTGGGGGGTGGGGGGGGGTACCCAGGTCTGTAAATGGCCTAAATATATATACTTTTGATTTGGACTGCATGTTCGCCACTGTTCTATATTTCCCGTGGGTTTTGCATTGTTTTCCTCGATTTTCATTCGTTCTTATACCCTTTCTTACGTATGTTATAATATTGTCTTGGGTTTGCACTGCCCATTTTGCGAGTAGAGCTATATTTGATTTCTCACCGTACGGCCAAAATGTTGCGGAACTTCGCGGAGAAGCATGGACCACGATTCTGGGGAGAAAACAATTTAGACTTTGAGAGGTCACATGACCACTGTTCACACACGGGTATTATTTATCTACAATAGGTGGGAGCAAACTTGCGCTGTTTTAAGATAAATGAGCAACCAAAGGCGGATTTACGGAACTTGAGATAGAACTTTTCACAATGCCGCTGTACATTGTAGGAAACATATTTGGATATAGAAGTTACAAAATCGTGGAGTTTACCCTAAAAAGGTCCATTTAATGATTGGAAAATTATGACCCGATAGCAATTGTTGATGTTGGGGCGCTTCATGTTTGAGCCATGCAATATGGATGAGGTGGAGTTTCACGCGCCCCCGCGCGAGTCAAAAAGCAAGCGCTGGCTTTCGTTCCACCCCTTCTCAGGTTTCATGTTTCAACCTTTATTTTCCAGAGATGTTTCCACCCATGTCCTTTAAATCTTTCCCCTGAGATCTCCCAGGCCATGCCGGTACGGCAGCTCCAGCCCAACGCCTTCAGCTATGCCGCGGTGATCCAGGCGCACTGCGTCAGCGGCGACGTCCGCGCGGCCTGGCAGCGGCTCCGCGAGATGCGCCAGGCGCAGCTGCCCATCACGGCGGCCACGCTGCGGCCGTTCCTCAAACTGGGCACCTCCCAGGGTCCGTGGCTCGGTGAGCTGCGAAGCTGCTGGAGGCTGTAACTAAACCCACATCACCGGGAGGGCAGCAACTTTTTTGGGGTATGGATGATGGTATGTGTTTTTTTTTGAGATATTATTGGAGATGAATATATATATATATATACATACATATGTTTGGTTTGTTTTGATATTTATTGTGTTTTTTATTTCTTATTAATTTGTATGGTTGTGTTGGTGTATTGATGTTGGGAAATTGGAGGAAAAACGCAATTATGAAGGTATTGGATTGGGATATTGGATATATTCCGATTCCGATATCCTACATTTAGGTGCCTGGTCCGGTTTATGTGTTGAACGTAAAAAGAAGATGGATGATTGATTGCTTTAGAATTGATGGATTGTTTGACTGGTGGTTTCCCCCCGGCATTGATGGATGGGTAATGGGTAGAATAGATTTGCGGTTTATGTGGTTTATCTCTTGTACGGGAGTGGATGGTAACAATAGATGGTTGTGGTCGTGGTGCAAAATTTTCCTCAAACATGTGACAGTAAAACACTAAAACCGATCAACATATGATCAACATCTACGATAAAAATATTGCGGTTCCCTGGGTCTTATATGGTCTTATCATATCTTTTCACCATTGACCAATGTTGAGGTTTAAGGGTATAGGGTCGAGCTGGGGAGAAGCAACCTTTCAATTCAAATTATTTCACATTCTTGGCACATTTTTATGATACAACATGATTTCGTCATATTTTGTCATAATGTTCACCTATTTGCAAGAGAAATCAATGGTTCAGAAGTTCAGACCAATTTTCCAGTGGTCCCCATCAGCTCCAAGGAAAGTGATGCAAGCCATCTTCGAATCTATGTTGCAAGGTGATCTTCCAATTGATGAGGCTTTTCGAGAAGGTGTCATGTCAGTGGTTGGTGTTGAGGTGACTTATGGACTGCTGCGCAGATACAATCGTATCAAGTAGAGCCTGGTTTTGCTGGTTTAAAAGCGGTTGATTTTGCATGATTTTGGAATGTCAGATCAATTAGGCCATTAGGATCAAAATTGACGGGCGTTCCAATGATTGGATGCTCTCGGGGTTGAAACCAGCAGCCAGTAGGTGTCCAGAAGACATCTCGATCGAAGTTCAATCAAGAGATCGAGTGGTTCCCTCGTGTTTCATTTGTGCATAAAAAATATGACGCCTCGCTTGGAAGGGGTACCGCATGTACCAGCATGCTACAGTTCTCGTCAAGAAAGCCTGCATGTTTTCGGGCCTTTCGGATGATCAGGAAGCTGTTGAGGTCGTAGCTCCTTCCAACTTTTAGAAATTCTCAGCCATGGCGCGCTCCATGAGCCTCCTCCCCATGGTGCTGTTGGCGCTGGGCGCCTGGATGTTGAGCTCCGTGACCAGTCAGAGCGGCTTCGTCATGAACAGCGCCACCCCAAGGGGCAGCAAGGTGGCCATGAGAGGATTCAAGGATGACTTCTATGCCTGGAAGGAGACCTTGAGCTCGGAAGATCAGGCACTCTTGCTGAAGCAGGCGCAGAATGCATCTTGGCTGAAGAGACTTGGGTCACTTTGTGATGGGGCTGCTGCTATCACATCCTCCATTCATTGGTACACGTACAGTACCAAAATTGTGTGCATTGGAAGGTTGGAAGTGTCTTTCTGATGTTTGATCTCATGCTGACTGAAATGCTGAATTGACATGGATTGACCACATGCAACAGGAGTTCAACAAGAAGTTCCGCGCTTCGGATGAGTTCAAGAAGAGCGTCTCAGAAGACAAGATCGAATCCTTCGGAAAGGTCTTGCAGAAGTTCTTCGACAACGAGCGGGAGGACTACAAGAAGGATGTCGCCATGAAGACCCCCGACTATGATGCCCTGCAGAAGAAAGCCAACCAGGTAGGAATTGGTGTCTACTGACGTGATGCCCCGGGTTGACGACATCGCTATTCTTTGGGGTTATTGGGGTTACCAACTGTAACTATAACCAACTTGGGCACTGGCTATTGCGGCCCAGGACTTAAAGTGATTGAATTTGCTTGGAGCCCCGTAGTGGGCGCAAGTTGCGAACCACAAGTTGGGTCATTGCAAGGCTTGCTTCAAGGCTTTTGATAGGGCAGAAATACATGGCAACACCAGACATGTTTGCTTTGAAGGTCCTACCGACCCGACACCTTTTTGTAACCTTTAATTACATGCAATTTACTGGTTGGTTATGGTTGGTTGTTTTAATCATTTCTTACTTTCACTCACTTCAGGGGTTGAATCCAGCAACTATATAAGTCTATCTGTGTTGTGCCATAGCAGGTGGCTTATGACTTCAGCCTCAAGCGCGCCGTCATCGAAGTGGACCGTGATGCGGACCGCCGCTGGTCCTTCGCCACGGATAAGATGAAGCTGGCCGAAGACAAGGACGAGGTCGCCCCCAACTCGGCTCCTTTGGAGGACGTTCGCGGTCCACTGTGTCACAAGATTTCTCTGCCCCAATGCCATAAACCCCCAACTTTGAAGGGTTTATACCACACATTTCCGCTATTGGGGATGATTCTTCTTTGGGTTTACCACATTGCCTGACTTGCCATGTGTCACGGTTGTTCCAGGGGATGCCAAAAGGTGACTCAAAAGGGTCGAACCATCTGAAGGAGATGTACCTGTTTGCCAACGATGGTGAGAACCACACCAACAACGTGAAGCAGCTGGAGAACATGAAGAAAGCCATGGAGGAGAAGTTTCAAAGAAGCCGACAAATACAGTAACATCAGATGTTGATATGTTCCAACGAGAGGGGTGGCAGAGAGAAACAGAGAATTTGTAGGTCCAAGCTGCTAAGCTGCCAGGATGCTTCTGCCCCAGCTGATGCGGCCAAGATCAAGAAGATGTTGGATGGTTTCAAGATCCCAGCGGCTGGTGAGGAGATTCTCAGTTTGGAAGCCGCTACCTCCCTTGAAAGCCACCTGGGACATCATGGGACCATTTTTGAGAAGGAATTTAATCTCCCAAACCATAAATCCAATTTTTTTCTGGCCTGGGGTGCTCATCCTAGTTCCCACAACAACCATACATTGACACGGTGCAGCCAGGACTTTGCCGTGAAGCTTCCCCGCAAGCTGATCGATGACTTGAAGAACACCGCCGGCGGCATTGCGGCCACTTGGTGGATGCTGGCGGCCGCGGGAAGATATGGGAAAGTGATGGAAGTACATCATGGGCATGGCCAAAGGTTATCTTGGGGTCACTAAAATGTGTGCTATACATGAAAGCTTTGGCATTTGGGTGATTTGTAAGTGATCAACTTCTGTCGGATCACCAAGGCTCAGAAGGAAGGCAAGTCGGACAGCGAGTTGGATGAGATGTGGTGGAAGCAGGCTGGGGAGCTGGTTGCTGGCTACTACAAGCAGCGTGCGGAGGTGGAGAAGGACGTGGAAGGTGCCGATTGGGCCTACAGATTGGGGCTTAATGGACCAACTGTAATTATATAATGTCAACCCGGATTATGGTTAGTAACTTTTGTCCCGAGATGCACAGCAAAAAGGAGAATCTGAGTCCTAGTTTTGGGATGTTTTGGGTGAATGCATCAAACCCAAAATCAAAAACCCAGTCCAAAAGCCAAAACATCAAAAGTTCAAACTGATAATTGATTCATATGGCCCCAAAATAGACGCTGAAACGTCTTTCCAAGATGGTAGTTCCATGATGCTTTCCCCGACCAAAACAAAAAAACAAATCCAGCTTTCCAACTGTTTGATTGACCTTTTGGGGTTTACTATAGATCATTATCTCGTTAGATACCAGGAATATATCACCATTGCATCCCCAAAAACATCCCCAAAAACTCCGATGACTTTCAATACAATACACCAGATTACCAGATCAGAGTCGAGTCGTCGACCCAGTGGCCCAGGCTTGAAGAAGTTCTTCCGATCCCAGAAGGACATGCCTGGCAAGACCAAGGTCCTGGACCAATCGGGGGATCGGATGATCGGATCACCGAAAAAAACATCCAAAAACCACAAAAAAAACATGGTTTTTTGTTGTGATTGTTTATTTTCCTACTAGAAAATCCACCATTTGGGGAATCTATAGGGACTGTGATGGAATATGTGTTATTTTTTGCGGGACCCCTTGAGCAAATCCAAGAAATCATACCGCATTCTACCCAGAAAGATGAATAAGATTGCTGAAACATGGGAAAATTACAAGAGTAAGGATCTGGACCTTTCATAGATTGTGCATTTAGAACTTTTCTGTGTGGATGACACAATGAAAGCTGAGGCGGGGGACATTGCGCTGAAAGAATTGATAGAATAGGAAGTTCAAAGTTTCCGAAAAGAACAAACAACGAATAACGCAATTTTTTGGGTATTCCATGGTATTCCATGTGAAATTCAGGTGAAATGACAGAAACTATGCTTCGCATCACGGCCGGTGTCACTCGATTTGGCCAGGCCGACATCGTGAAGCAGATCTGGAAGGAGCTGCCCAAGCACATGGACACCCCAGTGGCTCCCTTGGATGAGGAGATGTTGGTGGACTTGGCCAAGGAGCCGGCTGTCATTGAAGGTCGGCCTTTGGGGGCTGATCTCCATATAGGGAGAGGAAAGTGGCTTCAAAGTTCGAAGGTTTACCACTTTGGACCATTTTGTAATTTAACTGTTTGCTGTGACAAATGCAAATTAATAGGTAAATCATGGTAAATCATATATCATCTATTTTCATGGGGCATGTCCATAGCTATATTCATATTAGATTCCCTTTTTGGGTAATCAGAACTGGTAGTTCAGTCGTGTTCACGACCACAGGTCAACATTGTTCTTGGTATAATCTTTACAGGCTCAGGTACTTGGCTGCTCCATTGTTTTGCTAAACGAATTTGGTTGATGGAAGTTTACTTCCAATGACCAAGCCATATATCTGGCCGATGGCTTCATCATGTTTCACCAACGCTTTCTTTTACATTCCTCTTGGGATTATGGACCTGCAAATTGACCATACCCGCATTTTTTCGTGCATGAAATTATTCCTATTGTCCCTGTGAAATCCATTTTTTCGTATTGGACCATATTGGATCTATCTTTTTGCCTCTTAGGTGATGGGATTATAGAAATTATGGGATATATTTCCCTCCATATCTTTTTGCCTCTTAGGTATAATCTATCTAACGTGCATCTCAAATTCGGGGATAGAATTCATAGAAATCGACTTTTTCGCAGAATTTCAGGTGAGTTCAAGCACAGCTGGGGCACTGCAGAGAAGCTTTACAAGTCCGAGGCGCCAAGACGTGGCGACGTGGCACACTCCGGCATTTTTTGGGGGGGAACCTGGTCCATAAGATCAAGAAAATTGATATGGCTGCTATTTATGATAAATGCTGGTGTGTTTTAACTATGACTATAACTTACTATAACTATGACTATAACCCTTTTTTACCCATTATAATTATAATCCGTTCCTCCTGACATGATTTTCACCCAAGAATCCTTGTTTTTTCTTCCATTTACCTACATATTGTATCGGATCTATTCTTTGGGAAGTTGATACTACTGGGATGTGGCATTGCAGTCTGAAGGGCTTATGTGGAATGGTTTCAGGGGGGTCAATTCCTCAGTCGGCGCCGTTGGGACCTGGGGGAAGTCCCCACCAACCGCAACTCAGCTGGTGTGGGATTAGGAAATCAGTGGTTAATGTGTGATATAAAGTGTGATAATCCCTCCATATCCCTCCAATCACCATATCTACAAATATCTATTGACTACTGGGGTCTGAGAGCCTGGGTATCACCTGCCCTACCAAGAGAAAAGATCACAGTTTATCCATTCTAGCAAGATGCCAAATTGAGGGTCCCAAGAAAGTATCGCGGATTGGGAACTCAGATGACCAAAATGATGAAAAAACAGCTGCGGGTTTCAGACACTTTGGGGGACCCACAGAATCCTGATTACATCGGGTCCTCTGGTTGCTAGGCCATCGATTCCTTCGGCAACCGCTACCTGCTGGGCGTCTTCGAGAACAAGGCTGATGCCGAGAAGGCCTTCGATTCCTGGAACAAGGAATACGAGCAGGCCAGTTGTCGTGGCACCTCTGTGGGCTGATTCAGTGAGCCCCAGAAGTTTCCCCAACACTATTTGCATCTCGGATTTGAATCTTCTTGCCCCGCGATGACATGTATTATGTACATTTATGTACTATATATATACTGTGGATGGGTGCGAAATCCTGCAATACCAAAAGGATGGTTTTTCATCCAAACTACTGCGACGTTGACCATCTACCAACTGGTGCAGGATTTCGCAACCATCCACCAGCTTCGCCAGGCCGGAAAGGACGTGAAGGAGAACTTGAAGAACTGGGCCAAGCAGCAGGAAGCGGAGCTGGCCGAGGACGGGCACGGAGATAACTATGCACTGAGGAAAATAGTGATAAATATGGATCAATTACTATTGGACGATTGGTACCCTCTATGAATAAACTATAACTTCCGTTTATTTCAAATAATTAAACGTAAGAATAAAACGTTTATGTAATGATTCGTTTATTTCAAATAATTTCTATGGATCAATAATTTCTGGTTTAACATGAATCGTCCGACGTGTTTTGGGGCACCCCGTTTTGTCAAAACCTTGGCTGGTTTCAAGAGTCTGCAACTTCCCTGGCAGTTGCCGAGTGATCATGTTTGGTCATGTTTGATCATGTTTGATCTACAACAAAACATGTAAAGCTACAATATATACCTGATTGATATAAAATTGTTATTTAACCAGGATTTACTATGATTTAGTAGGTTTTATGGTGATTTAATGGGATTTAATTTAATGGGATTTACCATGGAAAGATCCACCATTTATAATAGGTAAACCATCTATTTCTATGGGCCATCTATACCATGGCTATGTTAAATAACCAGAGGGTACCTGATTGAGTCAGAAACAGGGAGTAACACTAAACAGGCACCTTACCAGTTGCTACATGTTGCTACCATCGGTAGTTTTTCCCTATTTGTCCAATCTGGGATGCATGATTATAAACCATCTCCAGTCATCAACATTTTTTGTGGCTGTCGCAAACGATTCCAAGTAGGGTTTTTCAAGTTTTACATGCCAAACAAAAACACAAGTGGGATGCTTTATGGCTGGTTGGTGGTTTGGAACATGAATTTTATTTTCCCCAATAGTTGGGATGATGATCCAATCTGACTTTCATATTTTTCAGGGGGGTTGAAACTGTTGAAACCACCAACCAGATGGCATTCTGGATCCATTCTACTGGACCAATCTTGGATGGTGTCTTTGCTCAGGAGCAGGACTCCGTGGATCGCATTCGCAAGGCTTTGGAGGAAGCGCGACGCTAGTCGTTTGGCGGCCACGGGGGCCACGGGCCTTCCTCAAGCTCCTTTTTCGATGAAGTTGCTGGACATCAAGGTGAAGTTGTGCTATCATACATCACCCAAGGAAGCAATAGATTGGGAGCTTATCATGAAATATGATGGGGAAATCATCCACCTATCAACAAGTCATGTGGTAAACCCAATGAAGAACGTGTACCCTATTTGCGCTTTCCTACATTGATGGTTTTGGGATATCATCAAGAGGAATTTATGATGGTAATGGCGAGGTCATCAATCAAGACGAGCGTAGAAGCCATGTTTCCGGCTTTGAAATGCGTTGTTTGTTTTCATGTTTGGGAAGCATTTGAGAGTGACCCTGGGTTGCACATGGATCTTAGATGATAAATGCCATAGATGGCTTGAGGAGAACAGCTGAGCTGGGGAAGGCTGGAATTATTGTTTGGTGTTACCAAAGAATTGAAATTCTCCGGAAGCTCAGCAGGCATGGAGCAGTGTGATTCACTTCAAGGTTGATCTCAGTAAATCAAATGGGAAGACGGAAGAAGTTTGGATGATATTGAATGCTTACCCTCTGGTAAACTAACATAGCTATGGAAAATTGTCATTTATATATATATATATGTGATATACCCATTAACATGGTGATTTTTAATAGCTATGTTTACCAGAGGGTAAACATCACCAGCTGTTTCCTTTGAGATTTCACTACTTTGTCAATGAGCCAAAAAAACGGCCCGGAGCTACTAATCCCAGAACTGGTGAAAGGGAAAACTTATAGAAAATTGCAGCCAACCAGAGGTTTGAAGTGTAAAAGAAGTGGTTTCCTGTAGATGGTTTCTTTCAAATCAACCTGTTGACTGGAAAAAATGTTGCATTGATATAATGTTTCTTTTGAGGATCAACTCCTAAACATTATGCAAAACAAATATGGCAAACATGCAACTTAGTACCTTTCTTCATTTGTACAACAAGATGGAAGTTACATTGGGTCATATATACATATATCATATATAATTTATATAATTTCATATATAGTTGCAAACAAACACATATGTATATATATATATATTATTGTCTATTTATACCATTGTATTGTAGATGTATATATTACATGTAATTTACATATTGTACATGGTGACATTTTAGTTATTTATATGTACACATCAAGTCTAACATCCAGTTTTGAGGTCCCACATGAAACCCCGCTCAAATGTGTTTCTTACTTTAATTCAATTCTTTGACATGTGCTTTTTGTTGAGTCAGCTTCAACATGTCAAAACCATTGCGCTCCTTAGACGCTTCTGCCTGGCTATTGGATTCCCCGCCGCGGGCGAAGATTCGTTCAACTCGGCATTCTGCCGGAGGTTTTTCGATGGCAGCCGTGGGCAAAAGCCCATGGCGTTGGACGCGACGTCCAACGCAAAAAAAACAGGCTGTACCCCTGAGAGTTGGGTAAGGGTAGAACTTGGACTCTAAAATGGCATGGTTTGTGTCTATATACATATATAGTCATAAAGAAATATATATATATATAATGCTTCATATGCATTTACAACCCTAATAATCAAAGTCCACCATGTTTGAAGATCCCGTGGCCCCATAGGTTGATTTATCTCCTTTAGGAGGCCATGGCTCCTGCTTTGGGCCCGACAATCAATGGATTCGCACGACAAAGCCGTTTTTGCAGGGTGAAATGCTCTAGGGGGAAAGGATTGCAATGGCACAGTATGCAACACCAAGAGTGAACTATGATCAAGTTCATGTCACACACACACACATTTTCAGGATAGCCACATAGATTAACATCTGAATGCAGTAGTTGCGATGTAGCTGCGGAGTCAAGAGACCCCAGGCTTCAGAGTGCACAATGTAGACCATGAATTCATTTGATATGTGTGGCAACAAACAGACGGGTTGCCTCGTGAGACGCTGGTTGTCATGCATGTGTTGGTTGGAAGCTGCTGTGCTGGATGTTGGCTCAATACGTGGGTTGCAAGCTACTAAGGCGGTGGAACGGTGGAACCATTTCAAAGAATCCGCAGGAAAACTCTTGTCATGGTGGTCTGCCTGCAACAAGTAGAAACAAACAAAGGGACAGGTCTCAAAAAAAAGCGCGGCTGACCCCCAACACTTCCCAAAGTGCGCACCAAAATCCAACATCAACCACCACCATCCGATCCCGGCTCCAGACGCCAACATGGAGCGCCCCGGTGGAAAGCTGCCAGTCATTCCGGTCCCGATTGGTGACCGGTGACTGGTGACGATGGTCCCGAAGACCCTACCAGGTGCTCGACCGTCCCGCCCCAGATCTGCTGGTGTTCCCATGGTGGATGCGTTTGGGGTGGCCTTGAAACCCAGGTGCCGCCAATTCAACAGGCCGGGGAAGTTGCTGGTCGCAGGTTGAGATGTTCCATCCCTACTTGAGAGATCCTAGGAGGAGGAGGGTTGAATTGATCCGTCTGTTTGGAGTTGGATTTGGCCCTCCCCACTAGCAGGATCTAGCATGGATAGAAAAGCTTCATAAGGAAACGCTATTCTAAACAGGTTGATGCGGTTCAAACATGTACTATCTCCATCCTTACCAGGGATGAAAGTCTCCTCAAACAAATCTGTTCATTCCGGGGGTTGACACTGCCAACCAGAAAAGCGATTACCCAGCTGCTGCATCTTGGTGGCCCAGTGTTTTGTCCAAGTTTCGAGTGCTTTTGTGTTCAACAGGCACTTCCCTGGGAAAATCAATGATCCTGACGTGTGTTTTTTGGTTAGCCTCTGACTAGCAAAAGAAAGTGAAAGAACGTGAGACATCGAAAAAAGAAACCAGCTTGGAGTTGGAATGTGATTGGATATGATCCCCCTTCGATGATGATATGTGGGATACATCGGATATAAACATCATTAAACATCGAAGAACCTAATATCTAATGTAATCTAATTTCTAAATCCATCACAAATGATTTATCAATGCATATACGGAAGTTTCTTGTGGATCCCAAGGTCATGACTTGGATGCAAGGGCTGCAAGGGGGTTTCCCCATGACAGAACGGACACCTCCATGGGAAGATCATGGGCAGCCAACCATCAATGGGGTAGTCACTGGGGTTATAGTCATATACAATGGGGATGTATGATTGGTGTACTGATGTTTGGAACATGTTTTATTTTTAAATATATTGGGAAGAATCATCCCAACTGACTAATATTTTTCAGAGGTTGAAACCACAAACCAGTGTATAACCAAGGCATTGTAAACATTTGTAAACCATCCATTTTCGTATTTCTCCATGTTTTAACCATACTTTAATAGCATGTTCCATTACAAACAATCCATTTTGGCCAACCCCAAATTTCTGGAGCCTGCATTACCTGACGATCGTTCATGGGGGATGTAACCTTAGCATTCATGGCTTTTTTTGAAGCAACTAAAAACTGGGGGGCCTCACCTTGTAGATGGCCCTTAGATATACTATCATGTAGATACCGAATGATATATGTACATATATATATATATATACATACATACATATGTGTGTGCATTGTTATTATTACTATGATTATTATTATTATGATGTTACCGTTCTTGTGATTCATATGATTCTTATTATTCTTATTAATTATTCTTATTACACACACACACATATATATATATATATTATATCATATATACATATATCTCCCTCCCCACCATTTATACCACACTTCCCAGGTGTTTCGAACCGCCAGGTGTGGTTCGCCGGCCTTGGCGGCGCGGCACAGCCGCTTCGCCCAGGAGGGGCGTCAGCTCTGCCATTTGGCGGTGAAGCAAGGCCGTGCGCTGGAGGAGTCAGCGCAGCTTGGCGTTGGAAATCCCGGGTTCGGAAGGCTTGTTGCGCAACGAAAAATGATGAAACATGCGTTTTTTTTTCCCAAGAAAACGTGGGGTCAACGGGTCAACTCTGAAAAATGGTGATTTAGTGATATTTAGTGAAGAAATATGCCAATAAATATATATGGTGGTTCAGCAGTAAAATCAAACATAGAATGGTGATTAAAGCTGATTTGGTTGAGAAGGCACCCCCAAGTTTTGGTTGTTGGTGGATAGCGGCTAGCCATTTAAATACACAGATGGAAACATATCCACATATAAAACGGCTTGTAGAATTGGCCCCTATCATGATGGATATGATCGTACTTACGGTGGGTATATCTTTAGTTAACAAATATCATAATAATGATAGATGTGCACACACATATATATATATATAATTATATATATATATATGCATAATTATATATATGCATATATATATATATATACATATACATATATATATATACACATACATATATATATATATATATTTACATTTACATATATACATTTACATATATACATATACATATACAACATATATATATATACATATTTATATACATATTTTTATCTACATATATACATATACACCATATATATAAATATATATATATACACCATACACATCATATATCCACATCCAACTGTTACCTTAGTGACTCCCTAGTGAACCTATTGCTTGCGGGCCCCTTCTTTTGTCACCGGTGGTGTGACCGGTGGATTGATCAAGTCCAAAGTACAGAGACTCTCCACGAGGGTCCTGAAATTCCCATTGCACCCTCTGGTACAATGTGAGGCCCCGAAGATACCTAAGTTGGTTTATAACTCCAATAACTATGGTTTATGGTACTAATACCTATAGTTACTGGGGCTTTTAAACCAATTTATAATTGGGGGGCTTCACATTGTAAACATACAAAAAGCTATGGAAAATATCCATTTAATAGCTGGGTAAATCAACTATTTCTATGATCATGTTCAATAGCTATGTAACAAATTGCCAGAGGGTCAGAGGGTAATCATAAATTCGATCTAGTTGGAATTATTGTTTGAGATGTTTGAGCGTCCCGCAATTCTCTGAGACTGGCGCTAAATTGATTCTGGGTGCACATAATATAGTACCTAACGGCAGTTTTAGATGTGGCAATGGAAAACTAGAAAAGTCTTTGTCTCAGAGATACTAGTGCTCCACCCGCTACTTGGTGGTTCATGCACTTAGTGAGCTTACAAACCCGCTTACAAGTCCAGGCTTAGTCCATTCACATCTATATTTTGGAAAAGTCTACATAACTCAACATCTACTACACTATACTGAGGTGCTTCCTGAGTTCCCTAGCTACCTACACTTGGACTTTTAAACTACTAAGACCATGTCCAAGATCCTACCCACGTTGAACCTTTACCATACCAAGGCGCACCATACCTAAGTTGCTTTAGTAACTCTGGGATTGATGGTCGAGTCTGTAATCAGTGGGATTTTCCGGATCCAAAAATGGAGGTACCATATATCTCAAAGATTATCAAAGTACATAGCCCTCAAAACCAGGATTCCTTAAAAAAAGGTAGGTACCATGGTATCTCTTGGCCATGGCCATCACTTGGGCACCCAAGGAGAGAGGCCGCGCAGGAGCCCTTGGAGTTGCGCCCCACGGCGCCACCGGGGCGCGCCGCCGGCGTGGCCGCCGGCCGCGCCATGGCGCTGCTGGCGGCCGCGGCGCCCAGGGCGCCCAGTCCCGAGGAGAAGGCCCAGTGGAGGGCTGCTGGGGGAAATGTTACTTACCCTCTGGTAATTTAACATAGCTATTGAAAATAACCATTATTATTGTTGATTTACCCATTGAAAATGGTGATTTTCCATAGTTATGTTAGTTTACCAGAGGGTAGATGATCTTAGATGGTTAAGGGATCATATAATTACTGGAAGGATATGATAGGAATATTCCATAACTGGATTTACAAGCCATTTATCTAACGGTACGGGCAGATGATCTTAGATGGGCAGATGGGATGGGCTATAAGTGGTTAGTAACTGGCGGAAATCATTGGATAAATTATGGATTATCTAAGTAAATCTATGCTAACTAATCCCATTTACTAATCATTTACTAACCATTTACTAACTACTGAACCAATCCCATGGCCCATCTAAGCAAGGTCATAAACCACCCATATGGATTGAAATCAGCGGAACCTTGTGGTGTTGATTCCCAAATTCAGGAAGTGACTGGCATTTATACGCTATATATATATATATATATATATGTACAGAAGGGGTACCCATGGGGGGCGCAGGTGTGCAAATTGTAGAAACGCGCATTTTTTGAGAGGTACTGTGATGAAAGCATCTTCACATGAAAAACATACAAAAAAACAATGGAAAAACCAAAAAAAACAAAAAAAACAAAAAGTTCAGACCCATGTCCCCTGCCAGGCCTCTCCCCAGACCTTGCCCATGGGTCTGAACTTTTTGTTTTTTTTGTTTTTTTTGGTTTTCTCGAGGTTTTGGCCAAACTGCAAAAAACCATGGAAAAACCTAAAAAAACAAAAAAAACAAAAAGTTCAGACCCATGTCCCCTGCCAGGCCTCTCCCCAGACCTTGCCCATGGGTCTGAACTTTTTTTTTTGTTTTCTCGAGGTTTTGGCCAAACTGCAAAAAACCATGGAAAAACAAAAAAAAACAAAAAAAACAAAAAGTTCAGACCCATGTCCCCTGCCAGGCCTCTCCCCAGACCTTGCCCATGGGTCTGAACTTTTTGTTTTTTTTTGTTTTCTCGAGGTTTTGGCCAAACTGCAAAAAACAATGGAAAAACCAAAAAAAACAAAAAAAACAAAAAGTTCAGACCCATGTCCCCTGCCAGGCCTCTCCCCAGACCTTGCCCATGGGTCTGAACTTTTTGTTTTTTTTGTTTTTTTTTGTTTTCTCGAGGTTTTGGCCAAACTGCAAAAAACCATAGAAAAACCAAAAAAAACAAAACCAAAAAGTTCAGACCCATGTCCCCTGCCAGGCCTCTCCCCAGACCTTGCCCATGTGTACCTCTCAAAAAAATGCGCGTCTCTACAATTTGCACACTTGCGCTCCCCAGGCCAAACTGCAAAAAAACATGGAAAACCAAACTTCATTTAATGACTTATATCATGACTAATATAATGATTATATATATATAATGATTTATTTAAAAAATATATCATGGTTCATAAAATGACTACTATAATGATCAATGTAATATCATTGTTTTTAATAAAATGATTATTATAATGATTCATATAATGATAAATATAATGATTTATGTAATGGCTGATATAATTTTGAATTTATTGACTAATATAATGATGAATAACATGATTCATAGAATGATGAATATGTTTTAATGATTCTTTTACTGACTTATATAATGACTAATTTAATGATTAATATACTGATTAATATCATGATTAATATCATGATTCATATAATGATAAATATAATGATTTATCTAATGAGTCATTTAATGACTTATATAATGACTAATATAATGATTACTATAATGATTAATGTGATGATTAATAAAATGATTAATTTCATGATTAAAATAGTTGTGATTTTGATGATTGATGTAATGATTAAATTAATGGTTTATATAATGATTTATATAATGATTAATTTAATGAATATATAAATGAAAACAACGCGTAATGTAATGATTAATTTTATGATAAATATAATGTTGAATATATAGTGATTAATGAAATGATTAAAATAATGACTATTATAATGATGAATATAATAATTTTTATTATGATTAATTTAATGACTTAAATAATGGCTAATATCATGATAATATTTATATAATAATTAATTGAATGATTAATGAAATGATTAATATGATGATTAATATAATATAATGATGATTTCAATGATTGATATAATGATTAATTTCATGGTTATTATCATGATTAATTTAATGATTAATGTAACAATAAATAAAATGGCTAATATAATGGCTAATAAATTGATTATATATGTATTTTTCATGATTAATAACGTGGTTAATATAATGATTAATTTAATGACAAATACATTGACTAGTATAATGGATATTAAAATGATTAGTACAATGACTAATATAATGACTAATATGATTCATATCATGATGAATAAAATGATGAATACCATGACTAGTAAAAAGATTAATTCAATGACTAGTATAATGAATAATATAATGATTAATCTGAATGACTAATATAATGGTTAATAAAATGACTAATATAATGATTTTTAATATGACTAAAATAATGATTATACATATGATGATTCATTTAATGGTTAATTTAATGGGTAGTATAATTTTCTGTACAATGACTTAAATAATGATTCATTTCATGATAAATCTAATGATTCATTTCATGATTCATTTAATGACTAATAAAATGATTAATATAATGATTTATGTAATGGCTGATATTTTTTTCATTTATTGACTTATATAACGATTAATATCATGATTAATGAATGATAAATAGAATGATATAATTGGTTCATAGAATGATAACTATAGTGATTAAGTTGAATGATTCTTTAAATGGTTTATAAAGCGACTATTATAATGTTTTTACATACATTTAATGCTTAATATAACGATTAATATCATGAGTCCTACCATGATATATATCATGATTAATCTAATGATTCATTCCATGACTTATATAATGAATATTACAATGATTAATATTATGATTAATGTAATGACTGATATAATTCTGAATTTAGTGACTAATATAACAAAATCAGGACTTTCACAACCTCGCCCCCCATGACTACCCGCTCTCTATATGTAATGTTCATTAATCTTCTAACTGTACTGTACCTAGGTTTTTGGTATTCTAACTGCAGTTTTTCGGTATGATTACGTTTTATAAAACGTCAATTCATACCCATGAATCCGTTATATTTGAATTCTAACTGTCAGTTTGTTATTGTATATACCACATTATACCACCCAACAAATGGTAAAATTGGGGCATGGTGGATCCTATCGCTTTACTATTCTACTAACATTTACAAAAATCGTTATCCAGTCGTGGGTTTCATAAAAATTAGGTAAGCCCAATGCATAACGTTGCCATTTCTGAAGGTTATTTTTTCCATTTCAAATGGTGATATTGATTCATGAAGATTTGGTCAACACAAAGCCATAAACCTAACTACCATTTTTCGGAGGGTTTTCAACCCATGATTTAAGGATAGTTATTAAATGT
>CAMXCT020000147.1:0-12500 GCA_947184155.2 Cladocopium goreaui | reverse complement strand
GGTCACCCGAGGTCACAGGAGTGGCCGGAAATGGCGCCGGTCGAGAAGGCGACCAAGGTCATTGGCAGCAAAAACATGTGTGTGTGTTTTTAAGAACAACATAGAAAAACGCTGGTTATGTATGCATGTCTAAATTTCCATAAATATAAAAAGAAGATAAAGTAAATAAGTGTACATATATATAAATATATATATATATGTGTGTGTGTGTTTTTTCTTTATTTATATTTACTTTATTTATTTATTGGTGGGATCTTTGGTTGTGATTGTTATCATGGTATATATTGCATCTGGGTATATTCAAGACATGCTGATTGTTTTATGTGGTTGTGAGATGGTAGTTATGTTTTGTTCCATTCTGCACATGGTAGCGATGTACGCTGCGGAAGGAGCATGATTTTATATATGTACACAATTGCTACTCTCACGTAAACAAACGTAGCTGCGGTTTTTCAATTTTTACACAGCTAACCTAGCTACCAGAATAGGCTGCCAGACTAGCATGTTCCCCACAGACCCTTAGCTATTGGACAGCATTGAGCATCAACAATAAACAAGTAAGAAACAGTTTGAACAGGAGCCCACTAACATAGCTATCATTTTCCAGCACTCAAGGTTTCCAACATAGAAGGAGGCCCACTAACATAGCAATCATTTTACAGCAAAACCAACCTGGAAAATACGTATGTTTTATATAAGTTGTTAAAGGTTAGTTTCCCAGAGTGTAGATAAAATCTTAGGTTGGTTGATGTGTTTTGTTTATCTACTTATTGGCTAACATGTTTTCTTCACATTCAGGGCCTTTACCTGTATATTGATAACCATATTGACGACGACAACCACAACCACAACAACAACAACAACAACATCAACAACAACAACAACAGTAAAAACAACAGCAACAGCAACAGCAACAGCAACAACCACATCAAACAACAACAACATCAACAACAACAACAGCAACAACAACGACAACGACAACGACAACAACAACAACAACAACGACAACGACAACGACAACGACAACGACAACGACAACAACAACAACAACAACAGCAACAACAACAACAACAACAGCAACAACAACAACAACAACAACAGCAACAGTCGCAACAACATCAACAGCAACAACAGCAACAACAGCAGCAACAACAACAACAACACCAACACCAACAGCAACAACAACAGCAACAGCAACAACAACACCAACAGCAACAACAACAGCAACAACAACAACAGCAGCAACAGCCGCAACAACATCAACAGCAACAGCAGCAACAACAACAACAGCAACAACAACGACAACGACAACGACAACAACAACAACAACGACAACGACAACGACAACGACAACGACAACAACAACAACAGCAACAACAACAACAGCAACAACAACAACAACAGCAACAGTCGCAACAACATCAACAGCAACAACAGCAACAACAGCAGCAACAACAACAACACCAACACCAACAGCAACAACAACAGCAACAGCAACAACAACACCAACAGCAACAACAGCAACAACAACAACAGCAGCAACAGCCGCAACAACATCAACAGCAACAGCAGCAACAACAACAACAACACTTGTTATACGAACACACGTATAACCGTATAACTCTCTAATGGATATGGGGATCCCCCTTTCTTCAGTGTCTTATGTATATTTGCCTAACTGGACAAACCAATCTCTCATATACACAAATCTAGATGTAGGTTTTATGCGTCCTGGTCTGTTCTTTAAAAAACTGATCCAAAGGTCTCCAGTAGGATCCACCAGCAATCTCCGAGGTCACATCTCCCAAGCACGCCCTGCCGGATGTCCCCGGCGCGCCCCGGGGTCGACATTTGAAGGTCGACGATGCTCGGCCACTGCCCAAAAGCACGTCGCCTGTCTCCCGGTCACCGCGGAAAACCGTGGTCACCGGTGGCAACACTGTGGCGGCACCGGTAACGCCGGTGGTGTTGCCACCGGCGCAGAGCAAGGAGGAAACGATGTGGGCGGAAGAAGCATCTTGGTATACCTGGGTGATCCTAGGTGTTTTGATTTGTTTTTTCGGAAGGCGAGGTTTGGATTCTTTTGGTTGATGGCCCAAAACAGCTTGAGGAGAAAGTGCAGAATATTGTACTTGTATGTAGCTATAGGTAAATTAAGTTTTACGTGTTGGAAGTGGAAATGTTTCGGTTGTTCTGATGTTTCCCCTGTGGGATGATTGATGATGAGAAATGCATAGAAATGCGAGGAAAATCCAAAATCATGCAAAATCAATAGAGGGTGGTCGGGTTTTTTCCTAGCGCGTGAAATCAGCCATAGAAATATTCCCTGCGTTACATAGATTCTGAAGCACAAGAAAATACGTCATCCCATTGCTACTTCTGAAATGTTCACAGGGGGGTGAAACCTTGACGAGGTTCCTGTTTGATCTTGTGCAGGATGTGACCCATAGCTTGCTCCATATGGATTAGATGCTTTGTGTTTTCTATATGTTTCCGATCTGTTTGAGAAGGGCGCATCATGATTTCATGGCCCACCATCCAGGCCTTTGGCCTTTCTCCAATCCCCACATATACTTTTTCAGTTTCAAGTGCCAACAACTCATCACCAACATAATGACATAACATTCTATACATATTAACTGCTACAAGTAAATAATGCAAAAAAAAAAACTGACACCTCAAATCCCTATAAGATATCCCCAAGAACAACATCCCAGGTACCTTTCCCGGTACCGGCACTCCCTGACCGCATCGCTTGGCCGTCGCGCTTCGCGCACATCGCCGTCGCGACGAGGCGCGGCAGGTCTGTGACCCCGCCGCGCCAGGCGCCAGGTGAATCGTGGCGCCCGGAGCATCTGCCGGTGGAGTGCTTGATCCGCTGCCGGCGAAGGAAGAAGGGGCCCAAGGACCATCGGAGTGGGGGAGACCGGTGGTGCTTGGGTGAGACCACTTGGGTGTTTTTTGCATGGTGTTTGTTGGGTCTTCCGAAGTCTCATGGCGAATAGATGATTTCTTCTCTGGGAGAACCAAAAGACACCAAACATGTTGAAAACTTGGATGGTCCAGATTATTATGCAACCAAGTGAAACCCAAATGTTGAAAAAAACGCATAAACACATTAAAAACTTCAATTGTTGGATATCGTTGGTGATTTTAGTGTGGGAATGGGAAATACCCTAACAATCTTGAGTTTGATCATTATTTGTTGTCATTATTCCCAATGCCATTTGTGAATCCATTGCTGGGAAGTCATTGGAACATATGATGACACAGAAAGATGCAATTGTGGATTATGGAATAGATAGCTGGGAATAGTGATGATCACTTAGTGATGTTAACTATAACAATACACGATATGGCATTAATCATTGGACATCTCCTTAGGTTGGGTTACCCGTGGTTTACCACATTCGTTGGTTGATGGTGGAACTCATGTCACCATATGTCACCACGTTTATGTTTCAGGAAAAACTCCTTGTGCTGCCGTGCTTAGCCAACTTGGATGATCCGCGATTCCAACATCTCTTTGAGACACTGGAAGCCGAACAGCCGGATTTGATGTCCGAAAGCATGTTGCACTTGCAGGGCTGTGGCAGGGTCAATTAGGCCCAGCCATGGCTCAGCCCAGGCCTTTTTGGGATGATCTTTGGAAGTCGTTTGGGGTCGAGGGGAAGTTGTGTATTAGAATGTATTAGATGCAAGATGACGGTAACTATACAGAAGAGGACATATGATAGAAGGAATGACCATCAAATAGTAGGGACTGAGTTGTCTACTTTCTACTTCTACGGACGGTTACTGTACATACAAATAAATGATTCGTATAACGATTCGTATATCTACATATTGAATTTTTAAATAGGAGGTGACGGTTGGACGATCTTGCAACACGATGCAGCGGGTTGTGTCCAAGAATGCAGACTGCTTGGCATTTTCTATTGGCTGTTGTTTGTTGAAAACTGCCAGCCTGTGCTCTTCATATCTTTGGGTCCTGATTCAAACGCCTGACTTATTTGGTGTGTGTGTTTTTTTTTCCTTTGGGAGGGGCGAAAGTGAAATCACCAGCCAGAAACGAGAACTCGTTTTTCATCCCCTGCCTGGGAGCTTTGGAAATGCACCTGTACAGTCTCCGCACGGAAATCCTCTCCGTTTCCTCTCCGTTTCATCCCGCGTACGCGTAGCACGGAAGATGATCAGCGGCCATCAGTTGGAACATGTTTTTCATCATGGCGATAGTGGTATAGTTCTGTCATTCCTTCTCCAAGCCGTTTTATGGTTTTAATGGAAAGCCAAGATGTAAGCCAACGAAGGTTTTCCTGTAAATTTGATTCCTGAAGTATCCTGAAATCAATTCATGACATGAAACAGTTTGGTAGTGAGGGTCCCCCAGTACGATGGCCGGCAAACTGGGAAATGACCGATCTGAATCGATCTGATGCCTTTTTTTTCTCGAGTGATTCATGCCGTTCATGCGATCTCGGGACAAAAGATGTGCCTGAATCAAAGTCCATTTGAGAGAGATTTTAACATATAATACTGGTTGGTGGTTTGGAACATGTTTTTCCCATCATATTGGGAAATTGGGAATGTCATCATCCCAGCTGACTTTCACTCCATGATTTTTCAGAAGGGTTGGTTGAAACCACCAACCAGAATAAGAAGCTTAAGATATTTCAGTGGAATCCACAAGGCTGTTTGGGACGGACTCTTGTCAGGTGACCGTCCCCTCAGTAGACGTCAGGTTGTGTACTGAAACGAAACGCGCATCCCAGTGATACTAAGTGAGTTGGAATTCAGATGATACAGTAACCATCAGTAACCCACTTTGATCCATTTGAAGCATCTTTCACCCATATTTTGTGCACTCAAAAAGATTCATGTCACAGCAGAAAGATAGATAGACATGTCCACTTGCTATCTCGGATGGACCCCCTAAATAATTAATGGAAATTCCAGGATCCTAAAATGGAGGTACTGTACCATATAAGGCCATATTTTCTGGGGATATTCCCTTACATAGGCCTGAACAATAGGCCTTATATATGGTAGGTACCTCCAATTTAGGTTCCTGAAATGGCCATTGAAATAAGCTGCACTTAATCAAAGTTTTCAGATAATTCCAGCTTTAACTGGTGAAACATCCTTCGCGATCTCATGCTGAGTTCATTGAGTCGGCCTTGCTGGGTCGGAAGCTGAAGGATGGCGGAAGGAGGCCCTGGATTCTATCCCTATGGACAGATGATAGATGGAAAGATAGATGGGTAGGTTGGTGGTGGATATGTATATATATATAATTATATAATTATATATTATATATATATATACATGTATCATTTATGTACATTTGACATCCCAATGATTCATTCAATAAACAAGGGGCTCATATCCCCCCAATTTCTGCCAGTTATATGCCAGTCGCTGATTTCAGTCATCATCTGGGTAAACATCCCACGGGTTGCTGCCAGGGTTGGAGGTTTCCTCCAAAGCTCCTTACTGTAATCAAATTGATGTTGGCCATGGGATGATACTGGAAAAAAACTAAGTGTCCTGAAACAGATCTAGGATCCTTTTTTCCCGAATCGGATTTTCATAGATTTTCTATATTCAATGTCTATACCCTAAGGAGAAAGTGGCAAGAAACACTCCTGGAAATTGGGACTTGGATCCAGCCCCGGCCCGCACGATCAGCCGTTGATCCGCCGTTGATCCTCACCATGACTCGCTCCTCGATGCTGCCTGTGGCGCTGTTGGCGCTGGGCGCCTGGATGTTGAGCTCCTTGACAAGCCAGAGCGGCTTTGTCATGAACAGCGCCACTCCAAGGGGCAGCAAGGTGGCCATGAGGGGATTCAAGGACGACTTCTATGCCTGGAAGGAGACCTTGAGCTCGGAAGATCAGGCACTCCTGCTGAAGCAGGCGCAGAATGCATCTTGGCACAAGGGAGTGACTATGGAAGGTGGTTTCAATGAAACGCATGTGCTTTGTTCTTGTTTGTTCCCCTGGCATGTTTTTTTTTGGCCCTGGCAAGTTGGCAAGTATGGATATAGTATGGAGAATGGATCCAGTCTCAGGAGTTCAACAAGAAGTTCCGCGCTTCGGATGAGTTCAAGAAGAGCGTCTCAGAAGACAAGATCGAATCCTTCGGAAAGGTCTTGCAGAAGTTCTTCGACAACGAGCGGGAGGACTACAAGAAGGATGTCGCCATGAAGACCCCTGACTATGATGCCCTGCAGAAGAAGGCCAACCAGGCTCCAACGGGCAGAGTGATTTCGCTTCCTTCAACTGCACCCGGAGTTGCCTCACAAATCCATTTCGAAGAAATTTGCCATGCATGGTGAATCTTCCTATGCAGATCCAAGTTGTTGGAATTAGAGGAAGACCTTTCTACAGTGCTGAGCAGCAAATAGGAGGGATTCAAACGAGACATAACATATAACACTGTACATTGTGCCAAACAGATGTAAATGATTGATTCCTTAAATGCTGTTTTTTTGAATATAGAGATATCTGTAGGATTATGAGTGGCTTGGTTTCAAGCCACAATGCAGCGAACTCCATGGTTTCCCGGGAAGCGTGACTCACCAGGTGGCCTATGACTTCAGCCTCAAGCGCGCGGTCATCGAAGTGGACCGCGATGCGGACCGCCGCTGGTCCTTCGCCACGGACAAGATGAAGTTGGCCGAAGACAAGGACGAGGTCGCCCCCAACTCTGCACCTTTGGAGGACTTCAACTGGGACAAGTGGTCAAAGTGATGATTCACCAGTATGGCACAAGTATGCGCCCTGAAATTGAGCGTTTGGAAATCTCTGGAAGCCTCAAACATGCCATATTCAAGGGGACATTTATGATATTTATGGATGTGTTGTTTTCCAGATACCATGGTAACTGGGGGATGGTTACCACAAGTTACCAGGCCATGAAACCTGGCCTTAGATGCCTTTTTTAAGTACATCGCAGGAGATGTACTTGTTTGCCAATGAGGGTGAGAACCACACCAACAACGTCAAGCAGTTGGAGGCCATGAAGAAAGCAATGGAGGACGGGGCAGCTCAGCATGGCTCAGCATAGCGATTGCCATCTCCTGGTCTGCCAGGATGCCTCGGCCCCAGCAGAGGCGGCCAAGATCAAGAAGATGTTGGATGGTTTCAAGATCCCTGCAGCCGGTGAGGTGCCGATGGGCCAATTTTAGTGGGTTGTCTGAAGGGAGAGTATCCTAAAAGCGGAGTGCGTATCGGTGTCTATGTTTTTTTTGTTGTGTTATATTGTGGATTGATGAATTTAAATGTTATATTTTTTCAAGGGATGTTTTTATTACATCTAAATATCGATCTAGAATCTGCAGCTTTTTTTGGGTTGGTTTAGCGAACATGTTGAGGATGTTGAGGGACATTACTTTTAAAAAAGTGGTCCACTAGCTGTCTAAGGGATAAGAACATGTTCCATGCTGTAATTCCGGGAGGGTTGGGTGAAGTGCTGTAGGTCTTACTTTATACTCTTTCCAAGTAGAGGGGTGGGCAGAGAGTATAGCATACAGTACTCATCATGAAAGTGTAGCGACTTTGCCATGTGCAGTGCTTTAGACCCGGCCCCACCCGTATGGTTGTTTGATTTGGGGAACGTGATGTTTTACAATTTCAGTTTCTCAGTTCATGGGTTGCAAGGGGCCCATATCTATGACCAGACCATTTGGCCATGAATCAACGCCCTGCTGCTACTCCGACATCAAAGTAGCTGGTAAATCCACCTTGGTGTAACAGTTTTGGCCCATTTAATCTGTGGGGCATTTATATGCATTTATCATTTAGAGCTAGTCGCAGATGTCATACCCTATAGTTGCTGTAATAGCGTGTCATTCCTGTTTGGTTTGCTGGTCATTCCTGTTTAAGGGCAATTGCATTTGGCTGCCTTGAAAAGTTTGTTTTATTTGCTTAGAAATCTGCCTGATGCATCGTGAAGAATGACCTCACTACCTCTTAGCCTAAGAGGTGGGTGCTATATGTTCAATAGAATTGAAGGATGTGAGAACAAATTAACAAGGCTGGCTTTCCCCATGCAACAAAAATGGTTGTTCCAAGCACCAAAAACAGGTTGCTGATGGTGACGTCAGTATATCCCTGTTGAACAAATCGTCATACATTTCTTATTTGTTCTAAATTAGATCCCTATTTTCCGCAGGTTATAACACCAATTTTATCAAATCACCCTGCTGTTCATCATATTTTGTTCTATCCCCAACTTATTCTATCCCCAACATCAATTCTACCCTCAACTTTTTCTTTTGCAAGCAGGATGTGTTTTGCACACTTCGTAGCCTACATGTATCAACTTGCATGTGGCTGTCATTGCAGCCATCAGATATGAATGTAGCGTATATATTGTAATCAATAACTATTATCCATGTATATAATTGTATAATATTGTATATATTGTAATTCATATCTATTGGCAATCCCCAACTTAACATGGTCCCCAGGAAGGTGTCGGTCCTCGCAGGACTTTGCCGTGAAATTGCCCAGGAAACTCATCGATGATCTCAAGGCCACTGCTGGTGGAGTGGCAGTTGCTTGGCCCGACTTGGATGGGTCGCTGGTTACCTGGTACCCAATGCAGGAAAACACATCAATAGCTGGAATTTATGGATGATTTCTGGGAATTATACGGAATTTATGGATGTGTTTGATTTTTTTTTATTCCCCCTAAAAATGGTATAGGTATTGAGACATGGCCATATTATGTTATATAAATCATTATTTATATATCCAAAATGATCAAAATGAACATATAGCATGAGGCTGATATTGTTTCATCCAAACTGAGCATATGAGGGCCCATAAAAGTAGATGAATTTTATCTCTATTTATATATATACCTATTGAAAATGAAGACACCTGCTGATTTTCCATGTTAAACGGCCAGAAGGTATGGAGGTTTTCTGAAGGCTACCCCAAATCATCCGTTTATAGATGGGATTTTCCATGAAATAAACCATCCAGCTATTGGGGTACCCCCATTTCAGGAAACCCCCATATCCATCCATTATTCAGACTTGTTGGTGATATTTTCGTAATATTCTCATTTTTATATGTTATATATATTTATATATATATATATATTTATATATATATATCTATATCTATATCTTTGTCTATATCTATATCTATCTATTTATCTATCTATCTATCTATTTATCTATCTATCTATCTATCTATCTATCTATTGTTGGAGGGCACCCTCTGGTAATTTAACAGTTTGCGCACTGGAACATCGCCATTTTTAATAGGTATCCGAGGGTAACCTAACAGTTCAATGTTGAAAGATCAGCTTTGAGAGAGATCATTTTCCTTGAGGGAGCCATTGGCTTTGCAGATCTAATTATATTTGTTTACCCTAGGGTAAATCATAAATCATCTGTAAATGGGCCATGGTTTCCATAGCTATGTCAAAGGACCAACAAACATGTTGATGACCTCATCATCGACCTCGCCCAGAATCTTCCATGACAGGAATCACTTTAAACATCCTTAAACACTAGTGAACTAGTGTGTCATCAATTTTGTTCTTATAAACATTACCTTAAGTTAATCAGATGTTGATAGCACTGCTATTTTGCATTTTTAATATTTCTATTTGGGGAGGATTCGTCTCAACCTTACAAGATACCCTCCACTTGAGTAAGATAGAATCAGAATGATATGGGAAAATCAACCACCATCTATAGATAATTTTCCGCATGGGAAGCCATGGGTGTTCCCTTTTGAACGCGAAAATTCACCTCAGGGTAACTGTAGTTCGTTTCCAGATTCAATTTGCAGGATGGTAGCTGCGCTTTTGTTTGATGACCCGCAATTTTTACTGGAACTGGAATGTTTCTAATTTGCACCCTGATTTAGAACATGGACTCTGTTTTACTTTCTCTCCATCTCTCTCTCTCTCTCTCTCCCCCCTTTTTTGGTGCATGTATATATATATATATACGCGCAACGCCTGGGTTTTGCCCAAGCGTTGCAGCGTAGAGGTTTCCCATTCACAAACAAATGATGTTGCAAATTACCGTAATTCCTATGGGGAAAATAACAAAGGTACTAGGGACTATTAAACAAACAAGGTCAAAACACCCGAAATTCCTATGGGAAAAACAAAAACGGCATAACATTTGAAATTCCTATGGGAAAAACAACAAAGGTACTAGGAAATTTTAAACTCTCAAATCGTGAAACTTAACATTCAATTAGGAAGATCAACAAAGATATTAGGGAATATTAAACTCCCACCCCCTTTAAAATCTTTAAACCTTAAATTCCTATGGGGAAAACAACAAAGGTACTAGGGACTATATAAACTAGAGGACGGTTGGCCCGAGAGCGAAAAAGACGTTTTTCAAGCAGCTCTGAGTATGGTAGTCGTAAAAAATAGTCGGTGAATGGTTGGTGAATTTTATATGAGCTATGGAGGGGGAAGTTGTGAAAAGTAAGATTGATTAAGAAGAGGATACATGTGACAACCCATGCATATGCACTGTGCTGCTTGGTAAAGGGCATCATATGACATGTGTCTTGCAACCACAGAGAGACATAGATAGAGAGAAAGGGGGAGAGAGAGAGAGAGAGGGAGAGAGAGAGAGAGAGAGAGAAAGAGGGAGAGAGAGAGAGAGCAGGGTCTTCTGTTGTTAGTATTGAGACACTATATTGCAAGACAATATAGTAAAGATGTATTTTAGGCAGGCGAGACAAGTAGTATCAAGACAATATATTACAAGTACAAAACACTAGTTTGCATCCTATCCTTCGTATTGTTTTTCACACACAGCACACAGCCGCTTTTGCACAGAAGCTGTTACACACAGACGCATTTACACACATACGCTTTTACACACAGAAGCGTTTACACACAGACGCTTTTACACACAGAAGCTTTTACACACAGAAGGTTTTACACGCAGACACTAGACACTTTTACACACATAGGCTTTTACACACAGACGCCTTTACGCACAGACACTAGGCACTTTTACGCACATAGGCTTTTACACACAGACGCTTTTACACGCAGATGTTTTTAGACACACACACACACACACTTTCACACACAAACGCTTTTACACACAGACGCTTTTACACACAGACGCTTTTACACACAGAAGCTTTTACACACAGACGGTTTTTACACACAGACGCTTTTACACACAGACCCTTTTACACACAGACACTTCTACCCACAGAAGCTTTTACACACGCACGCTTTCCTTTTACACACACACACTTTCACACACAGAAGCTGTTACACACAGAAGCTTTTACACACAAACACTTTCACACACAGAGGCTTTTACACAGAGGCTTTTACTACAGACGCTTTTACACACAGAAGCTTTTACACACAGACTCCTTTACACACAGACGCTTTTACACACAAACACTTTCACAGACGCGTTTACACACAGAGACTTTTACACACAGACGCTTTTACACACAGACACTTTTACACGCAGAGGCTTTTACACACAGGCGCTTTTACACGCAGATGCTTTTTTACACAAACACTTTCACAGACGCGTTTACACACGCAGACTTTTACACACAGACACTTTTACACACAGACCCTTTTACACACAGACGCTTTTACACACAGACGCTTTTACACGCAGATGCTTTTACACACACACACACACTTTCATACACAGAGGCTTTTACACACAGAAGCTTTTGAAGAGTGTCTCTATATGACATTTTATGGTCCTGAACTCAAACTGTTCTGTTTTTGACATCAAGCACATGATGGCATCGAGCTCTGTTGCAAACGTTTGCAGACATTTCACTAGTGAAGTGTTGTCACATGTGTCATTTACAGCATCATGGTACCGATCTTTTTTGGGCCATTTATGTGGGATTTTCCATAATAAAATGAAATAACATGTGTCATACACAGCATCATGGTACCGAGCTTTTTTGGGCCATTTCTGGGGGATTTTCCATACTAAAATGAAATGACATGTGTCATACACGGCATCATGGTACCGAGCTTTTTTGATAGTTTCTGTGGGATATTCCCAGAATAAAATGAGATAACGCGTGTCATTTACTGCATTATAGTATTGGACCTTTTTTTGTGCAAACGTTTGCAGACATTTCACTAGTGAAGTATTGTCACATGTGTCATTTACAGCATCATGGTGCCGATCTTTTTTGGGCCATTTATGTGGGATTTTCCATAATAAAATGAAATAACCTGTGTCATACACAGAGGCTTTTACACACAGAGGCTTTTACACACAGATGCTTTTACACACACACACACTTTCGCACAAAAACGCTTTTACACACAGACGCGTTTACACACAGAGGCTTTTAGACACAGACGCTTTTACACACAGACGCTTTTACACACAGACACTTTTACACACAGACACTTTTACACACAGACACTTTTACCCACAGACGCTTTTACACACAGACCCTTTTACACACAAACACTTTCACACACAGAAGCGTTTACACACAGAC
>CAMXCT020000146.1:250000-298795 GCA_947184155.2 Cladocopium goreaui | reverse complement strand
AAATCTTCTCCAAAACCCTATTAAATCTCACCTCTCTCTCCACCAAAACTTCCCAAAACCTTCTATAAAAACTTTTCCAAATTCCATCAAATTCCTATTAAATCTTACCTAATTCTCCTCCAAAATTTTCTCCGAAACCTCCTTCGCAACCCTATTAATTCTCACCTAACTCTCCACCAAAGCCTCCGAAACCTTCTCCAAAACCTTTTCCAAAACCCTATTAAACCAAACCCGGCTCTACACCAAAACGTCCCAACCCTTCTCCAAACCTTCTGTAACCTAATCTCGCTCTCCAACACCACCGTTTCCTAATTTTTTTTCGAAACCTTCTCCGGAATTTTATATTTAAAAATAAAATTTCTATTATATTAATATAATTATATATTAATTATTAATTATTATTATTATTACCTTCCGCGCAATTATAATTATAATTATTCTAAATTACATACAATACACTAATTAAATTACAATATACCACAATTACAAATACAAATGCAACTATAATACATTACACAATACTACACTATACCAATTACATTAGATTACACCACAACTACAACTATCACTACATTGCATTACAAAACACTTCTCAACAACTATAACAACAATACTCTACACTACAATATACTAGACAGCACTACACTATACCATACTACAATACACCAAACTACAATACACTCCAATACAATATCACAAAGCTGCTCCACAAAGCTTCCCCAAAGTGGTTCCCCGAAGCTGCTTCCCAAACTTGTTCCCCAAGGCGGTTATGCTTCAAACCTGTTCCCTAAGGCGGCTCCCCAAAGCTATTTTCCAAAGCGGCTCCCGAAGGCTGCTCCCCAAAATTGCTACCCATGTCCCAAAGCTGCATTCTAAAGCTAGTACCTAAAGCTGCTGTTCAAAGCTGCATTGCCAAGCTGCTCCTGCTCCACAAAGCTGCTCCCCAAGCCTGCTCTACAAAGCTGCTCCCCAAAGCGGTTCCCCGCAGCTGCTTCCTAAAGCTGTTCCCCAAAGCACCGCCGCAAAGCGGTTCCCCCAAGGCTGCTATGCTTCCAACCTGTTCCGCACACCGGCTCCCCAACCTGTTCCGCACAGCGGCTCCCCAAAGCTATTCTCCAAAGCGGCTTCGGAAAGCTGCGCTGCAAAATTGCTACAGAAGCTGCCCTCCAAAGTTGCGTTCTAAAGCTAGTCCCCAAAGCTGCGGTTTTTCAAAGCTGCTGTTCGAAGCTGCCGCGCAAAGCTGCTCCTCAAAGCTGCTCCTGCTTCCCGCTGGTCCGGAAAGCTGTCCAAAGCTGTTCCCCAAAGCCGCTCCCCAATTTGTTATCGAAAGCTGCTGTGAACAGGCTGCTTCCCAAAGCCGCTCCCCAAAGCTATTCTCCAAAGTTGTTCCCGAAAGCTGCTCCGCAAAATTGCTACCGAAAGCTGCCCCCCAAAGTTGCGTTCCAAAGCTAGTAAGTAAGCTGCTCCCCAAAGCTGCGGTTTCTCAAAGCTTCTGTTCGAAGCTGCCGCGCAAAGCTGCTCCGCCAAGCTGCTCCTGCTTCCCAAAGCTGCTCCTCCCCAAAGCTGTTCCCCAAAGCCGTGCCCCAAAGCTAATAAAGCTCCCCCCTAAAGCTGTTGCCGAAAGCTGCTTCCCAAAGTTGCTTTCCAAAGCTACTCCCCAAAGCTATCCTTCTTCAAAAACTGTTCGTCAATGCTGCTGCAAAGCCGCAAAGTTGCTCCCCACAGTTATTCCCAAAGCTGCTCTCCAAAGTTGCTGCCGAAAGCCGCGTCCCAAAGAAGCTCCCCAAAACAGCGCGCACAGGCTAAGGAAGCAAGCACAGTGTGTGCGGTAGAAGGCAGGTGCAGCAAGCGGGCAGTCTCGCAGAGGTGCGTGCTAGAAAGAGCACAGAGACAATAGCGCACAAGCTCGGCAAGGAAAGGCAATAGCAATAGCTCGCAGCAGCTTGGGACGGACCTGAGGAGAATCGAAGGAGGGGAGAATCGAGGGACCGTCATGGGATTGCGACACGGGACCAGGACTGGGACTGCAAAATGAAAACTCAAAAAAACGTTCCTATTTTGGAATTTCCTGTTTTTGCAAAGTCGAAAATAATCGGATTATTTCGGTGCCATTGGGGAGGTTCTAAAAAGATCGAGGAAAAGAGTATTCGCTATGTCTTCGTGCAGACTAAAGATGTATTCGGCCAAAGGTCATTTTTTTTTGGGGGTGGTGGGATTTCGGACCAGCCGGTTTGCGCGTAATATTAATAGCATCGTAATATTAGTAGTATAAATATATTTCGATTGCGCAAGCTTACAAAATATTTTTTAAATATTTATGATTATATTATTTTTATAAAAAAATACGCGAATTTGAAAACAATCATATAATCCTATATAGTTTTCTTAATATTATATTTTTCTTTTCCGGGAATCTTGGTATAAAAATCTTTTTTTTTGGAAAATCCTAGGGAAATGCGGTCAGACGGCTTTGCATGATCTTGTAAAGGTCCTTGTGGGAAATTCTGAAAAAGGTCTTGGTAAAATCCTCTAGGTATCCTTAAATAATCTGATTCAGGTCCTTGGAAAAAATATTTTAAGATGTCATTACAATTTCCTTCGAAATATGTTCATATTGATACCATTGTTGATATATATTCAAATTCATATCATATTTTGTCTTCTTTGTAATTCCTCCCATATTTGAGCTTCATGTATGAATGTGCCACGTTCATCCCGAGCTGTACAATCATTGTCACCAAGTAAACCTTGAAGAAATCCTGCAGAAAACCATCCAAGCATTCAATGAAACACGTTCAAATGCTGTGAACACCGACTGGTACGAGCACCATTCTTGGTCAGAAGCAAACAAGCGGCGCTTCATATGGGTCTGAAAATAGAATATCCGAAAATTCCGTAGCTTATCATCATGTTTGCCATTGAATGGAAATATTGAGGGCATAACCCTTTTCAGACGATCCCATCTGCCATCTCAAAAGAGCAAAAGACCTGCATCTCCAACCTGTTCAAATCCCAAGTTAAACATGAATATGGGTATTGTATACCTGTACGAGTTTACCTGGTCCGGTTGGAATGTTAGATTTTCTAGGAGATTTTTTTGTGGTATAGTTAGGGACCCAAGAAAATCTAGCAACAGACATCAAACCAATTTAAGGTATCCTCGGATATTGGCCACGTAAAAGAACTGCATTTTAGAAGCTATGTTTAATGTTCAGCATTTTTTCTAAGAAAATCACCTCCGTACTTGATGAAAATTCGATACCAAATATGTTGTAAACCATTTCAACTTACTGGTAACCATTTTCGAGAGCCCGACATCCAGCCCAGTGTGCGGTTTCGAATTTTTCGATTGAGCTTTTCGAAAATGCCCAGTTCACTGGACGACCCGTTAATAGTCGCCCAGGACAGCCGACAACAAAAAAACATTTCAACAAATGCAAGGTTGTAAAATTATGTTGTTTGTTTGGTGGTGGCTGTTGATTGACTCTTCAAAACATATACACCAAAGAATGCAAATTTTCATAGGTTTTGAAAACGAAAAATGTTGTTCATGACGTGTCCAAAAAAATGCAAAATGGCTGCAAACAGGCTCAAACCACGGGAATATGTAATTCTTGTCAAGATAGTCGTCTGCACAAAAAGCTTGACGACTTAGGAAAACACGAGACCTAAAAAGACAAGGTGGAGGTTACAGGATAATTCAGCTGATCCCCCCCGAAATCGATTTTCTAGATCGAAAACGGGTGGTCGCAACCCCCCACCCCAAGATGCCTCTATATAGGATATGGAAGTGATTGGGTCAAAATCAAAATGACGTCTAGGAAATCAACTTGGAAAATTGTTTCATGTACCATTCAAGAAAGGTGATTTTCCTAGGAAACCTAATGAGCTGGGGGATAGGTGCATATGTTTCTTTAATTTAAATACATTTTTTCCCTCGAGAAAATCAAACCACTCATGCTCCACTTTTCGGGATTTTATGATACCTCAGTACAACCCTAAAACATCCTAAAACCACATATATTTACCTACCCCATGTGCTTCAATATTCTGGGCATCCAATAGGTTCATATCTCACACCAATCACTTTGATTCTCTAGAGATCCAAACAACCCATTAAACAAATACCACGAATAAAAGAAACAAGTTAATATCCCTTTCTAACTTCAGCCGCGCTTAAAATTACATTACAGAGAACACTGTCAGAATAAACATACAAAGGATTTCATTTTCTAAGGACTCCACCATGTGGAGTTCCATTTTCTACAGGTCCTCTGGGTGCCCACTGATTTAATAGAGGAAATTCCGCGGGGGATGGTTAGATTGAGGTTGCGAGGCTATGGCAAAATCCAAGGCAGGGCTAAAATATGCCAAAATCGTCCGATCCAGCTCGGGGGCTTCAGCCCATTTAAATGCTCGAAAAGGGATTGTGAAAGATTGCGAACAAAATAGAATCACCCGCCTCTCTAGAAAATCAGGGATCACTAGAGAATCAGGAACGTACTCCCAGAGATGCTCAAATTATGCTTCTGGATTTTGGGCACCTAAACTTAAACTATCCAGAAAATCAGCATCTTACGACTCAGAGGTCTCCTAAAGTTGTTCATTAGAAAATGGGGGAGACTTCGAAAGCATCATTCAAGCACATTCGTATTTTTCGACATGTAGAAAATCCATACTCTATGGGTGGGTTAACCCCTCAATTTGCTAGTGGAAACTCATATCCGTATGGTATTGTGGTATTCTATGCCAGTGCTTTGGTATACTTTTACACATTTTATGGAATTTTATGGATGTGTCTGGACTCTATGGGTGAAGCTCAAGATCCCTTGGCCGTCCTGGCGATTCCAACATTTTTGCAAGGTCTCTGTACCTTTGGACAGCCTGGCAGCCGCGATGGGAATCTCAAACAGGCTGTGTGTTTCAGGTTGGAAAATGACACCATAACCAAAAATGCACAACAATAGACAAACACAGAAATTCATGTGATTCAGGTTATCTTCCTCAGCGTGTCACTCATTCCATCATCAACCATGAACACTTTCATGTAGCCACGTTGCATTGATGCTTCTTAGGGATGTATCCTGCCCCAACATCCCCAACATCCCCAAGGCACCTCAGGAAAGTAAACGGAAAACTCCGACTCCTCACTTCGCAGCCAAACGTTGAGACACAAACGATCCATCTCCAGAGTGCCCGCGGTGCTGCATCGGGCCACCCAGGCATAACCTCGAGGGCGCCGTTGTCGTTGTGGTTCCCACTCATGAACTTTGCGGAAGCATGTTTTGCTTTTGACAGATCATCCATATTATTGTCATCCAGAGATCCCGATCCAATCATCTGATCTTCTAGGCAATTGTTGAAAATGAAGGTGATGTATCTGAGCCATGTGGCGATAACGTTAAAGATATCAGGACGCACACGGAACGAAAACGACGAGATGGATCATGATGGATCACTAGTTGCGGGGTTCCAGGATCTTTCGCAGAAGAGTACTGTATGATTGACTAAAATACAATAAATGCAATTGACAAATATAGATAAATACAATAATATCTGCCGACCCCAGCGTGCAGCAGGGGGGAGTGCGTTAGAGAAACCACGGACGTAGGCTTGCGGCACTCGCCTTTTGGTGTTCTTGTGATCTTAGATCTGGAAGTACTTTTGCTGTTTGCTAGCTTTCTACCAGGGCTGTCCGGCAGGAACAGGTGCATGGGAAGTTTCATTTCCCGTCCGTCCTTCAGGTGGGCCCTGCTAGAGCTCTATGGTGAGGCGCGTCCCAAGCCGCCGACCCTCCGACGCCGGGCCCCGAAAAACACCAAAAATCCTTCACTCTGCTGGGGGAAAGCTTTTTGGACGGAATTTGGTTTGGACGGAATTTGGGTCGCTCATAAGCGTCTCCAAGAGCATTCCCCCCCATTTTGAAGGTACCTAAAATCGGGAAAAAGTGCCGTTTTGACACATTTGTCGGACGATTTCTAACTTTTCGAAACTGACAAAATGTTGCAAATTACAGCATTTTTGCGTTTAACGCCTTTTGCGGGAACAATGCAAAAACACAGAAAATGCTGTAAACAACAATGCTTTTTAGACTAGAGATGCACAAAAGATTGCAAATACCAGTGTTTTTGGAAGCAATGCAAAAAAAACCGCTGTAAATTACAGCATTTTTGGCAAGTTGATCGCAGATAATGGTGGTATTTACACAGTTTTTGGAATGTCAAGAAAACGTGGAAGGCGCGAACCACTGTAAATAGCGGTGTTTTGGCAACTTTTGGACGCTGAAACGCTGGTATTTACGCAGTTTTTTGCCCGTGACAGTACCAACCCCCTGTAAATTACAGCATTTTTTGCACTTCTTGAACCGATTTTTTGCCTTGATGAATGCAAAAAAAACGCTGGTATTTACGCGTTTTTCAAAAAATCGACGATTGTGACGTGAGCGAGCCCCTGTAAATAACAGTGTTTTATCCACTTTCGGAGACTAAAAGTGTGGTATTTACGCGGGTTCTTGCCATCCGACAGCACAAAATGCTGTAAATTACAGCACTTTGTGCGCTGTTTATGTTCCATTTTTAAACGCGCGATGCTTTCACATGTTCTTGGCATTCTCCCACAAGAAACAACGTTGCAGATTGAACTGGACGACAGCGTGACCCGAAAGAAAGCTGGAGGGAGGAGACGCACAGAAGCTTTTACACACACAGGGGCTTTTTACACAGAGAAGTCTTTACAAAAAGGAACTTTTTACACACAGAAGGTTTTACACAGAGAAGTCTTTACTCCAAGGAGCTTTTGCACACAAACGTCTCCGAGCTTTACACACAGAAGTTTTTGCATGAAGAAGTCTTTACGCAGAGGGTTTTTTACACGCAGACGCGTTTGCACACAGAAGCTTTTACACAGAGAAGCCTTTAGACAGAGGAGCTTTTACACACAAAAGCGTTTACACACAGCAAGCTTTTACATACACAGGGGCTTTTACACAGAGAAGCCTTTACACAGAGGAGCTTTTTACACACAGAAGGTTTTACGCAGAGAAGTCTTTACTCTAAGGAGCTTTTGCACACAAACGTCTTGGAGCTTTTAAACGCAAAATCTGTCACACAAAGAAGTCTTTACATAGAGGGCTTTAACACACAGACAAGCTTTTACACAAACAAGTCTTTACACAGAGAAACTTTTACACACAAAGACTTTTACACACAAAAGCTTTTACACAGAGAAGTCTTTGCACAGAGGCGCCTTTACACGAAGTAACAAACAAGTTGAAACTAAAAGCAGTTCTTTCGGAAAAACCCTTCGCAGGAGCTTTCGGGAACTCACTTGCTCCCCAAAAACCGTCTATTTCCAACAAATATGTTCCAAACAACCTAAGGAATATATTTCTGAAGCAGGTCCTCGTTCAATTCTTAAGCGAGCGATGCTTTCGCATGTTCTTGGCATTCTTCCACAAGCAACAACGTTGCAGATTGAAAATGAACAACAGTGTGGCCCGAAAGAAAGCTGGAGGGAGGAGACGAGAAGATAGCACACGGCCTGGGGTCGGCGGCGCCGGGCAGCCCTTAAATTCGGCTCCGCCAGCTCCACACGAGTGGCTTGCCCTACTACGAGCGTCCCAGAGCGACTAGAGCTCTATGGTGAGGTGCGCCCCAAGCCGCCGACCCTCCGACGCCGGGCCCCGAAAAACACCAAAACTCCTTCACTCTGCTGGGGGAGAGCTTTTTGGCCGGAATCCGGGATCGCTCATAAGCATCTCCAAGAGCATTCCCCCTCCCCCGTTTTGAGGGCACCTAAAATCGGAAAAAAGTGCCGTTTTGACACATTTTTCGGACGATTTTTAACTTTTCGAAACTGACAAAATGCTGTAAATTACAGCATTTTTGCGTTTTAACGCCTTTTGCGGGAACAATGCAAAAACACAGAAAATGCTGTAAACAACAATGCTTTTTAGACTAGAGATGCACAAAAGACTGCAAATACCAGTGTTTTTGGAAGCACTGCAAAAAAAAACTGCTGTAAATTACAGCATTTTTGGCAAGTTGATCGCAACAAATGCTGGTATTTACACAGTTTTTGCAACTTTTGAACGCTGAAACGCTGGTATTTACGCAGTTTTTGCCCGTGACAGTACTAACCCCCTGTAAATTACAGCATTTTTTGCACTTCTTGAACCGATTTTTTGCCTTGATGAATGCAGAAAACGCTGGTATATACGCGTTTTTCAAAAAATCGAAGATTGTGACGTGAGCAAACCCCTGTAAATAACAGTGTTTTATCCACTTTCAGGGATTAAAAGTGTGGTATTTACGCGGGTTCTTGCCATCTGACAGCGCAAAATGCTGTAAATTACAGCACTTTGTGCGCTGCTTATGTTCAATTTTTAAGCGAGCGATGCTTTCACATGTTCTTGGCATTCTTCAACAAGAAACGACGTTACAGATTGAAACTAAACGACAGTGTGGCTCAAAAGAAAGCTGGAGGGAGGAGACGAGAAGATAGCACACAATAAATATGATGATGAATGCTGCTGGTGAGGAGCTTTTACACAGACGCGTTTGCACACAGAAGCTTTTACGCACAGAAGCTTTTACACAGAGAAGTCTTTATACAGACTGGCTTGTGCACGCAGAAGCTTTTACACAGAGAGAAATCTTTACACAGAGGAGCTTTTACGCACGGAAGCTTTTACACAGAGAAGTCTTTACACTAAGGAGATTTTGCACACAAACGCGTTTACACAGAGGAGCTTTTACACACAGGAGCTTTTACACAGAGAAGTGATTATGCAGACAGACGCGTATGCACACAGAAGCGGTTACACACAGAAGCTGTTACATACAGACGCTGTTACACAAAGAAGTCTTTACACAGAGAGCTTTAACCCACAGGCGCGTTTACAGACAGAAACTTTTACGCAAAGAAGTCTTTACACAGAGAGCTTTTACACACGGAAGCTTTCACACACAGAAGTTTTTACACAGAGAAGTCTTTACACAGAGAAGCTTTTACACGCAGAAGCTTTTTCACACAGAAGTTTTTACACGTCCATGAATATGTTCAAAAAAGCACAATGGAATATATTTCTGAAGCAGCAGGTCCTCATTCAATAGCTTTCAAGCCCACCCTGCGATGACATCGAGGGTCAAGTAATCCGGCGGAGCCGACGATGAGCGTCAGCTCTAAAATAACATATACATAGAACTGTAGAGCTAAATAGTTATTTATGAAGTACAGTATGCAAAAAGAATGCCGGATGAACAAGCTCTTTCTCTTTCTGACAAGGCACAAGGTCCATCGCCACCAACCAACATTCGAGCTGAATGAAGCATTACATATTCTCGCCGTTTCCATTTCTGCCTGTGGTATTTGGCATCTCTTACCTGTTTGGTTCCCAGCTCCCCTGCTAAAAAAAGTCAAACTTCCAGTGGTTACCCGAGGGTAAACTAACATAGATGTGGAGAAACCACTATATATTTGTAGATCATTTTCCTAGCAAAACCAGGGGTTTTCCACACCGATGTTAGTTTGTGTATTGCCATTATCATCCACGTTCCCCCCCCAAAAAAACTTAGGGAATGGCTGGGAACCGCCATGGCAATCATGTTACCACAATGCCCTCGGCAAAGCTATGGAAGGAGTCCAAGATTGCTTGACACTCTGCTCTACTGCGAACCGTCCATCGTCTTGGTCGTTGAACTCCAATATCCACATCCAGCTCTTGCAACGTCTCCATGTTGCGCGTTCCAATATGATAAAGCATGGCTTTCGGATAGTCCAAAACGACTCGGAAATCAGGATGCACGCGTTCAAACATATAACAGCATCTTTCATCCAGACGGTCGTAGACAAGGTCACTGTTCCTCGCTGCTTCAGCAAATAGTTCGTAATTGGATCTACCAGTGCATGCATATTTGCCACTTGTATTGTGAACATCAAGAGTCCGGTTGCTTGCCAAACGCCACACCCCCTTGTAGTGGAACAACTTCATCAGATTTCCATCAATCTTTTCCTCTGCTATAGCAGTTTTCCAGTCAATGTCATCCGCATTTCGCTCTGAATGGTTCCAGAACTTGAAGAAAGGAAGACCTGGCACACAGGAATAGATTCAGACAGCACTGTGTACCGATCTGATAAGTGGATACAGTGACCATAGTATTCATGTACCAATTCTCATACAGCGAGGAAAAACATTTCAGGAACAAGAACATCGATGTCAAATGGCCTTCCAATCCTTCCAACAAAGTATGTATCAAATGCAACCATTCACAGCCGCACAAAAAAACATCTTTGGATCTCTGGTTCTCCCCGTGGCCGTGCCCATTGGGATCCAAGATACACAGCAACTTCCCACTGCATTTTTCATAGACGCTTCCCCGACTCTCTCGAAGCACCTGGCCAGCCAGGGCAGGGACTTCAAGTGATCCTCTGGGGTCATTTGAGATTCACCATGAAACAACATCAGCAAAGTTAAGTGACATTATGTGTTCATATTCAATTCATATTCCATTCATATTACATCAACATTCATATTCCATTATATCATATTATATCCAATTCATAATGGACACAGCAAGCTGTCCATCGCTGCCCCATCGTTGGTGTCAACCTAGAAGAACAAAACAACAACTGGATCAACTGAACCATACCAGCCATCATCAGCCATATTTTTTGAGTCTGTCTGAAAATAGAAAACCTGTTCCATCCATTGGTTAATCACTTATATAATAATCATTTATCCCTATTAAACTGACCATTTTGGGGGGACACCCCATTTTTTGGAGACTGCCAGCCTCACCTGGCGATAGTGGTCACTGCGAGCCCAGAGGCTACTATCATGTGGAGCGGACACAATGCAAAGATCCTGGTTTCAAGTGCAGGGTCAAGTCAGTTGGAGTCCGAAGCAAACAGTTGATGTGTCCCACTTTTTTCGACCCGGACCCTGAACAAAAACTATCTGTGAAGCCAAACAGAGTTGTGTTTTCTGTATGACCCAGCTTTTTCATCCGGGATCTTCATGGATCTTAACCAGCTTTCGTTAAAACGGAGTACCAGGCCGTCCTCATCCTCTTGCACTTCCAACTCATACCGTCGACACAAAATGCTCTTCACCTGGGCGGTCATATGTCTAGCGACATGGCAACCCCTTAAAGGGAAATCTCGTGGGTTTTTGCTCACAACTTGATGTATGTAAAATATATACAATATAATATACTATAATAAAATATATTATAATAAAACAAAATATAATAATATATAATAATATATAATAATATACAATAATATACAATAATATATAATATAATATAACATAATATAATACAATACAATAAAATAACAAATATAACATATATTATATATGTGTATATATGTGTATATATGTGTATATATGTCGATATATATCTATAATCTATATATATATATATCTAAATATTTGGAGTGGATGTGCAACACGGCTCGCAAAATCGAAGCAGCCACTCAGCCACTCTGCCAGAGTGGCTGCCGCTTGCGCGCTCAATCTATTTGTTTATTATTTATATATTATATATATATTATTATATATTATATATTATATAATATATATATATTATTATATATATTATATATTATATAATATATATATATATTATATATTATATATATTATATATATTATATATTATATATATATTATATATTATATATATATTATATATATTATATATATTATATATTATATATATTATATATATCATATATATATATTATATATATTATATATTATATATATTATATATATTATATATATTATATATATTATATATATTATATATATTATATATATTATATATATTATATATATTATATATATTATATATATTATATATATTATATATTATATATATATATTATATTATATTATATATATTATATATATATATTATATTATATATATTATATATATTATATATATTATATATATTATATATATTATATATATATTATATAATATATATATATATATATTATATATTATATATATTATATATATTATATATAATATATATATATATATTATATTATATATATTATATATATTATATATATAATATATATTATATATATATTATATATATTATATATATTATATATATTATATATATTATATATTATATATATTATATATATTATATATATTATATATATATATATATTTGAAAATTATATATATATATATATGTATAGTATATATATGTATTACTGTATATATATATATATATAAATAAGCGCTTCGGAGTACAATTGGAATATAACCATGTGAAAACCATCCAGAAAAACAATCATCGCATTTCCGACACTAGTGAAAAATCACAAGATGCAAAACAGATCCGAAACATCACCATTTGTTTTCAGGAAGAATGCTAAATACCTCACTGTCTTTTTGGGGTAAAGACTCTAAAGACCTCAACTCCAATGATCCCCAAAAAAACATTAACCATCGAGTTTCTGATACCTTGAGAAAGAATCATCGTCTTTTTAGTGTGTTATCATGACACCATCCTTCAAACAAAAACTCACATGCCTTCCTAGACCCTCCAAGTACCTATCGGGTCTAAGTAGCTCTGAATCCTCTGGTTTCTCATCATTTTCCCTATCGAATGGCTAGAATTTATGGATCTTAGTCGGCGACTGTGGCAAACCCAATCAACGTTACCACATGTTACCACCCCTTGGTGATATTAGGGTTGGCTTTGCCATATATATATATTCATATCACCATGAGTAGCACCATGGTTTATGGCACTTACTTATACTGTATTCTATATTATAAAATGTAAATGCCATGCACCATGGTGTATTAAAAAAAACAATGCGTTTAGAATCCCTAATGTCATGATACTGCCACCATATTATACCACCCAAGGCCCCGCCTCAGTCCACGATCGCTGCTTCCACAGCTCCGTCAACGTTGCCGTTTCGGACGCGTCGTCGCCACGCCGCGGGGAGCGAGACCGGGCGAGTGCGGCGGCCGCAGGTGCCGCCAACCACTCGGAGGGAGGGTCCTCGACAGAGCCACCGTACTCATCCTGGGCTAACTGCTGGAAATCCACTGTTGATACAGCAAAATATTATATAAAATATTATAATGTAATATGTAATATATATATATTATATCAGATTATTGTCATTATTATTTCTATTATTATTAATCCTCTCTCCCTATTACTAAAACACCCCCCAAATGGTAAACACGGTGATCTATCTTTATTATTAGGGGGGTATTTTGTATTAGGGTGCCCCTAATATTCCAATGAAAACCCTAAGAATAAAAATAACAAACTCGATTTCAAATTTAGTTAAATCCTCCATCAAAATCTATATAAAAATATTGCCAACAACTGGATTTCGAAGCTTTCCCCTAGTAATATTCCAATGGATATTCCAATGGACACCTTAATAATAAAAAAAACATGTGAGATAGGACCTTAACAAAAAAACATGCAGGTGGCTATCTATTTTTATTAATAGGGGGTTGAACCCATTGTTTCACCATCCTGTTCTCCTGTTGATTCTCAATTACCACTATTAAGAATCCAATTGTGCTCAACCAAAAAAAACAGAAGTGCCATACCAATCCCATTATTTTTTTGGGGGGTTTAAGTAATAGGACGAAGGGATGATTAACATTAATCAATATATATATATAGTACGTCATATACCCAACTAAACAGAGAAGTAAGATACATCAGTTTGGATAAGTAGCTTGACTTGGCCAAACTCTTAGGCTTCCAAGGTTTGTGAGTGAGAGTTTTGAGGAACACACGAACAGTGACACGAGACAAAGAAACTGTGAAACTTAAGTGGAATGAAGTTGGATGATATACTCTCAAGTTCCAAGGATCAATGAAAGCTTCAAGAGTGTAAGCATAGCCGTCTTGCCGATCTATCCGCAACTCATCAATATCAGTCATCGCTCCAGGCAAGATTGGAACCCATGCCTTTTCGGCTTTATTGCCTGGAACTCAACTGCGGATTCTTTGGCTATGGCTATAATCATTGAACCCAAGAATGGCCAAGGATAGAAACATATAGAAAAACCAAGTCCAAAAATGTGACTTACCAATAGTTTCCGTAGCTGTAGGACTCACGATTCAACATGAAAGCTGCCACTGCAGTCCAACTCCGGTCGCCGACAGTTCCGACTTTCAAGTGGTTGTGGGTCAATAACTCTGTAGTTGACCCCATTAAGTATATCATGTGTGTGTTTATTAATATATATAATATATAATATAATATAATATAATATAGTATAATATAATATAATATAATGTAATATAATGTAAAATAAAATTAAAAAAAATATAATATAATAAAATAATAATAATAATAATAATAATTAATAATAATAATATATATATATATACTAGCAGACGCCCCAAGTTACCCCATTTACCCATTAGTTACCCCAACCGCAAGGCACACCGAGTTACCCCAGGGCAGACAGTAGTTACCCCAGGTGTCAAATCCCCAAGGCACAGCGGCTCAGATGCATCATGTTTTGAAGTCGTTGCAAACTTTGAATCATGTTATTAGGTTGCATTTAGCTATGCCCGGAATCAGAATATGGGAAGGTGCGACCTGTCTACTATAAACCAACTTGGCTAACTATGGCAATTGATCTTGCGCATGTGGAAAAACATGGAACGCATATACCATGCAATTCCCTTCAACACGTCTTCACCTGCTGATGGAATACACATTCGTGACGGATTCGGGAAAATGTCCGGAAAGCCATCACAAGGTGCATCACAAGCTGGAAAATAACACATCTGAAAAACAAACATAAAAGACAAACGCACCACCCACTTTAGATCACTTCAGTGTGGAGGATCAACGGCACCAATTCCGGGTTTTCATCGATTTTCATCCCGCTGAGCCAGACTCAAGCATCAGCAAGTCGCTACCTGCCGAAACCACAGGCTTGGGGATGCCACCAATGAAAAATGTGGGCAATGTTCACGGGGAAAATCATTGATGATGATGAAAAGGGCTCCAATCTTTCAAAAACTCCACATTCTCCGACCTCAGATGTCCTTTCTCTCATTGGCACATGTTTAGTTTCACATAATTTCACTGATCAGAAAATCATAAACTATGTCTAGCTGGTTGGTAGTTTTAACCCGTTTAACCCCGTGAAAAATAGGAGAGTCATCGCAAGTTGCGATCCCTGTCTCAGTTTTTGGGACTGAGCCCCCTCACATCCATCGATGCTTATAGCAAGAACTTCCCATCCTGCTGCCTTGAGAGGCTTCAGATGCTCCAAAGTAGTGCTGCCAAATGCTTTCCCTTAGAAGCCGAAGCGTTCCGAACCCGATGGTGTCGTGCCAACACGAAGTGTTGCGTCTCACATCTGATTGAAAACCCTGAAACCCTAGTACCACGGTGAACAGTTCAACACGATTGGCCAACCTGGAGTCACCTAGTTCAAAGTCCGGGTCCTGCATGGCTATGTGTGGTGTGGGGATGGATCAACCATTATTCCATTTATGTGCCATGTAGCGACGAATGTGGTCACTTTGGAGTATTGCCCAAATTCCAACTGTCCAACAACCATCGATTCAGGTCATGTTTAGGAACCCTGCAAATCCGCAACGCTGAGAACTTGGCAAGCCTCATAACTTCTATTCCACGCAAATAGTTGATTCGCAACCCCAAATTCAAACTATGACCGCAAAAAATAAACATATTCTCGGCACATCTCTGACGATTTTGGAGATGAATCAATGCCCCTACCCTCTGATAATCAAACATGGCTGGCTTGAAAATCCCCCAATTATACATTCATTATGATGTATGGTTGGTGGTTGAGCCCTACCCCTCTGAAAAATATGAAATTCAGTTGGGATGATGACATTCCCAACTGAATGGAAAGATAAAACATGTTCCAAACCACCAACCAGTTATGTATTATCGCATTTAAATGTCCAGTTTGCTTGGGGATTTCCCAGGTAGCCATGATGCCACCGGAGGCTCTAGCCACAAAAATTCCCCGTTAACCCGTCGGACCCGAACAAAAACAGCCCAGGATCTGAGCAGACGTCAGGAAGCTGTTAAGCCTCAGGTTCTTTTTTCAAGCTGTATCACCAACACTTACATCACTGGGGACCTATCATGACTTATCCACATTTGTTCATGATTTATCGTGATAACTTAATAATTAAAATTAAGCTAACATTTTGATAAGGAAAAAAAAAGTGAGGACTTCTGATGATTTCAGATCATAGATGATCATGCTTGGTTCTGTACCACGAAACTGGCTCTAAGCAACAGTGCAAATGATGTCCAAGTCAATTTATTGGGCACCTCACCGAATTCCATCAGCAAATATGAAGAACCTACTGGAACAGCAATTTCATAAACATGCTGAACATGCCGCATCTGCTCAGCATGGTGTGCTTTTTTTATGCATATTTGTGTGTGTTCCATTGTGTTCCTCTAGGTGGCCGCACAAGCTAGGATCAAATTTGGAAGGCGCCTGGCACTGGACAGGCTCCGCAATCGCCATTCCCAGTCCAACCATGTCGCCAAATGCAAAATGCTGCGGTCGACTAAGGTGTAACTTGCAGAATCCGAAACATCCACTAGAATTTCATTGGATTCCATCAGAATTCCTAAGGTATTCAATTCCTCAAGAATGAAATAATCCAATCCCATCCAATACCCTCAACAAACCCCAAATAAATAGATCCAAACCAAAATGTCGCTTTGTGGGTATTGACGGTATTGAATACAAGGTGAGTACAGTATAAAGGTATATATATATATGTATGTATATATATATATATCCATATCATATATATATATATGTATGTATAAAGGTACAATTAAAGGTGAATATAAAGGTGAACAATAGCTGGTAAGGTATTATCTCTCATCCATCACTGCATAACGCATAGCCTATCACTCCTGACATCGACTCACAACTGCATGACTTGGAAAAGTAGGATTTGAGGCATCAAAACCACAGATTTTGCTCATATGGGGGTTTCCATAAATGGGGGTACCCCAAAATAGATGGTTATTATAATGGATAATCCTATTAAAATGGATGATTTAGGGGCACCCCCATCCTAGGAAACCTCCATTTATCAATCGTTTTTGCTACTGTTCCAAAAAAAATCTAGCTATACTTAAATTCTCTTTGAATCTCCTCCATTTCGATCCATCTCTTGGAAATCACAACTTCACAATTTCACCGATCATTCACCAGTCGCTTTACCCAGATCCAACGGGTTGAGCTTTCCTGCCTTCGATCTACGAGTCTTCAAAGGATTGTCACCGAGCTCCATCAGCATCTTTGGCTCGTGACCTACCTGGCAACATGGATATCCACGGGGGGAAAGCCGCTTAGACATGATATATATATATATACACATATGTATTTGTATGTATGTGTATGTATATATATATATAGTCATGGTGGACTTTCCAGTTTTCGATGTTGACTCAAGGGTATCCCTCAAGACACAACTGAATACGACGATGAATACCAGCTTACAAGATTTCAAGCTTGTACATAATCATACATCATCCGTCATCCACATATTCAATATGCATAAAATATATGTATAGTGTATATATGCATACACATAATATGTCATTATGCATATATATATACATATGTACACACTATGTGTCTATATGTACACACTATGTGTCTATATGTACACACTATGTGTCTATATGTACACACTATGTGTCTATATGTATGTATGTATGTATGGATGGATGGATGGATGGATGGATGGATGTATGGATGTATGGATGTATGGATGTATGGATGTATGGATGTATGGATGCATGCATGCATGCATGTATGTATAATGTATATATATATATTATAAGTATAACAAGTATAGTATAAATAAATAAATAAAATATATATATACACCAGTTTATAAAAGAACCTTGTGAATACATCATCCACACATATCATTCTGAAGCTCGAAACGTTGCCTTGCGGAGGCTGGGCAACGGCACCAAACCTCAGCGAAGAACGTGACACACACATACATGTATGTGTGTATTTTTTCCATACACACACATATATATATACTGTATATATATATACATATGTACTACAATACTTGAATGTATAATTGTATGGACATATGATTACATACAAACACAACATAAAATCACCTCCACATATCATGCTCCAAGCTTGCTGCTTCCACAATAAGCTCGGCGATAGCTGGGCGCCAATAAGGCCTTCGGGGCCTTCCTGCAGCGTCCACGGCGAAGATCGATGGCGATATGAAGTAAGTGTAACATGCTGTACATATGCAAGGTATTAACGTAACTTACCATGGATACGATAAGTTGGAGTCATAAGTCTCTAACATGGGATTTTCATTAGGATATACAACAATTCTAAATAGGATATATATATATATATAATATATATATATATAAATATGTATACACTGTAAAAAACCAGATATAATCATACGTTATTATAAGCCTACTACGGCAGGATATAACATGATATAACACCATACTAACTGGCGATGCTTTCAGTACTAAATTATGCATGTGTAGATTATTTATCTATAGAGTACATATTCAGATATGGCATTATATGGCCATTTTCTTGAGAAGGTCAATTTTACAAAGTGTCTTCCAGAAACTTCTGCCGTCTGCCTCTCTTCCTTCAGCAATGCAGGAGGCCAGTCCTTACATCGTGAAGGGCAGTGGGGTGATGCACATTTACTGACTCAAATTTTCCCAAGTAAGACTTTGTCTTCGGCTGCCATGGGATTCTGCTGTAAATGCACATCTACATAAGATGGGAAAAACCTCCAACTAAAATGAATTACATGAGGGTACATATTTTGCAGCCAACCATGTTGGATTACCGAAATGGATCTAAAGGGTATACTCATATGTGGCAGCTTGCCAATTGCATCCAATTGCAAACACTACAACTGGGCTCATAGATGGCTTGTGGTTAGGCCGTCCAAAAAAACTGAAAAAACAATTGAACATGGGAAAGCGGTCGTAAGGCTTGGCTGCTAGCACATTTCTAACCAGCGGAATCAGTCAGACAAGCGATCCACAAGCTACACTGAAGCTTCAGTGGAAGCTGCTAGGTCTGCAGAATTACTTCAACAGGATCCATCTTTAGAGTCAACCAAACTAATTACTTCAAAACTGGCTGGTGGCTTCAAATTTGAAAGCATGCCCAAAGAAAACTAGTGGATCGTAATTATCAATCCCAAGTGTAGGGTTGGACAAGAACATCAAATACTTAAGAGTAACACCCATGCTGTTTACTGGCCGGAACCGCCCCCGATGAGGAGCCGACAGGACCCACTGGGCCTAGGCAATTTCGATTTCGATGTCAAGGACTTCCCCTTTGAGAATCTTTACAGGCCAGACTTCATTCGCTTTCTATGGTTTTGCAGAGTTCATCTCAACCTGGAAATCCGGAACATAAGCAAAATGCACTTGGAGCCATCAAGAATCATCAAGAAGCGTTACAACCATCTTCTAACACTGCTTCGAACATGTTTGAAAGTGGAGATATTTATGATTTTCCTATATATTTTCCCTGTATCAGCAACTAAAAACAGGGAAACTTTCAACATCTTTCAACTCTTATTCCGAAATTCACCCTCCATTGAAGAAATCGAACAGGCAAGTGACGATTTCCTGAAGTGGTGGAGCCTTCTTCAACCTGCCAGGACTAGGCAGAGCCGGCCCATGCCAAACTGATCCGCTTTACATATGTTTCTTGTATTTCTATAATTTAATGATAATGTATATACATAGTCATACTGTGTCATACTGTGTCACATACGTACATATACAACATCATGCTGGTTGCTACAGTAAGGAACAAGCCAACAGCCACAGAGACGTCGCCTCATCGAGGGCTGATGGAGTTGCTGCTTCAGCCAGTGCTTTCGCGGCAAGGAGGTCATCCTAAAAATCAATCCGCAGCAGGACGGTTTTCAATGAGGAAAAAACCGTATCTAAATGACCATTGACATATGATGACATATGGGGATCTTGATAATCATTAATTTGAATCAGGGGTGTAGCCTATTTTCAAGACAAACCCATCTTCTATCCAACAATTCCCAAACAACTATCCAATAAAAAAAAATAGAAATCTCCCAGGAACCGTAAAGTCGCAAAGTCCCTTATTAGAGACACTACCAGTAGCCAACATCAAAAAATATCAGTCCCAACCGTGCCGGAGTCCCGTCCTGGTCCTCTAGAAACTTCAGATCACTGCCGATCTCCTTCAGCCAAGAGGAGCAGTACCACCGTCCACTGGCAGTCAGAAACAGCATATTTCGTGACAAAGTGCCAGAAAATGATCATCACATTGATATTACAAGTTATTACAAATAATATAATTAATTACATAGAATGCATTAAAATATACCCTCTGGTAATTTAACGTAGCTATTGAAAATGGCCCATTTATAGATGGTTTACCTATTAAAAATTGTGATTTTCCATAGTTATGTTAGTTTACCAGAGGGTATGTACTGGAAAATCCATGAAAATCATGTCATTTCCATATTCCGACATGTAAAACATACAGGATAAAACACCAACTCCTCCAGAGACCTGGCTGTTCAACCCAAATGGCAACTAGCAGCAGTTTAGATATAGTACTAGTTATGCTAAATTTCCAGATATAGAAATTGCCATATGTACTAGTTGAGCAATTTCTATACTTAGGATATATATATAAATAACTAGAAGTTTAGTACTAGTTTAGTCATTTGTTAGATATGACATTCATCTTTCTGGATTGATTGCCATGGAAACGACCTAGTTGAGTCATTGTATGTCAACAAATATGACATATCTTCCACCATCTTGCACCTGTTTCTGTTTCAACATATTTCAACATGAAAACATATCCCAACTTTACTCTGTTAACACTTGCATCACTTCTCAAAAAATCAGACATTTCCGAACTACGCACCCTCTTGTACCCTGTAGTTTACATGGCTATAAACTATAAACCGTAAAGTCCCCAATACCAAAGTCATTCCAAGTCTACGATGTTGAGAACCCTGTTACAAACCCCTAACAAACTTAAAGTGGCTTACTCCAATGCTTTGGTGGTACTTACGCAACCCCACGTTTGTCTTTTGAAGACAGTTTATTCGATGTTTGCTTTCACACAGCTTTTGCGGACAGATGCTCGAATTTTGCTGCTAACCGTGTTTGTTCTGACAAAAAAAACAAATTTTGCAGAACTCTCGCAATGCTGACTCTTGTGCGCTCTTTGGCGGATGCCCACATCACTTCCAAACTTTTCGCATGAGCTTTCAAGTTCATAAGATTCCATAACAATGTCTATCCTATCTACCCCATTCACTCTATAAGTTCTTGAAAATTTGCCATGCCTTGGTATAGATATTATATAGATCCCCATTTCAAGCAGGACATCAAGCCCTGAATCTTCGCTGCTTGGCCACCGGGGCTGACACCGCGCGTGGAATCGGACGCTTCACCTGACGAACTGGTGACGTGTTGATCATCGTCATGAACTCTTGCAGTTACCTCAAATGATGCACATGGAAAATACCAAAAAACCAAAAGGGTAACAACCATGGTAAAACCATTCATTGTCCTTGGAAAAGTCAAAGAACAACTATATCAATGGAAGTGTCCAAAGTCCGGTCGATCATCCAGGGGATCCCCCATGGCTTTCAACCATACCCACCTTCGGTAGCACTGGGCCACTGCGGGGTCGCCCCTTAGACAAAATGCCATCGCTCCACATGCCATCAATGACACTGGATGCATGTCTTCTTGTACTTGTAGGAACTCAGACAAACTCAAATATCATAGAATTTTGATTGAATTATATAGATGGATTTAGTATGATTGAGTTCTGCACATGACATGTGACGGTTATTCTATCCGTAAGGAGAGAAGCTGCAAGTTTCGCTTGACAAACTATTAGCCACGTCTGCAGGGACAAGTTCAGGAATCATTTCCGCCTGATTTATCACGCACTGATGTCACACCATAGAAAAGCTTCCTTCATTTACAATGGTAACCACCAGACATAGATAGAAAAGTGGAACATATGGGAAAACCCATCAACAACTTGCGCCGACTTGCGCCCAACATCTTGCGATGCAAAAACGCCAAGGGGCCACTGCCACATGTCCCTCGGGAATTTGTGACCAATGTTTGTTGCCCATGGCTGTGGTCTCCATGACCAGCTTGTGAATGATCTTCTCGCTCTTGTGCGCCTGCGAATCAAAGATGGGTGACCTGGGGGGTTACCATCAGGAAACCTCAAGACAATGAGTAATGATGACCGCATGACTCTTGACATGATCATGTTGATTCCTCATGATAAGAAACATAATATATATATATGTAAATATATATATATATATGCGACCATAGATTCTCATATATATATATATGCATATACATGTACATTAAATTACCATATATTAGTGTATATATATATGTATTTACATACATACATACATACATACATACATACACACATACACACATACACACATACACACATACAGACATACAGACATACATACATACAGACATACATACATACATACATACTTACATACATACAGACAGACAGACAGACATACATACAGACATACACACAGACAGACAGACAGACAGACAGACATACATACAGACATACACACAGACAGACAGACAGACAGACAGCCAGACAGACAGACATACATACATACGGTCTGCAATGAATCGTGATCAAAAGCAGAGTCTGCAGGATCTACCACGCTGCCTCGGGTGGACGTCTCTTCATTCGACGCCTGGCGGAGGCCAAGCGGATCGCAAATGACGATCATTTTTTTTTGAGAATTAGCGATTTCTATGATTAGTCAATGTGTGACATACGTATATAATATATATATATATATAATATGGTATATTATATAGACATACGTATAGTTATATATATACATGTATATGGGGAATTTTGAGGGTTAAGCAGAAATATGAATTGGACACTTTTGGCTGTCAACTTTGTCACCTGGCGGTCCGACCTGGTCCTCTCTCGGAGCACGGAGGCTCGCTTTTGTGGATCCTGAAGCAATGACGAGCATCTGAGGCCAAAGAATCCATGAAAACTAGCTGTAACTAGCTTATCACATGACCAGTAAAACATAGTAAAACATCTGTTTCTTGGGCCACAAGAGTTGTTTTTTGGCCTTGACTTTACCCTTTGTGTATCTCCTGGTGTACACCAGTTGAGGTTTTAGGCCCCCATGGATCCCATCCTTCTCCAAGAACAGGAGGGAGTCCGTGGTGATGCAGCCGCGGCAATGCTGGTCCAACATGGGCCACAAGTTCTGCAGCACAGCTTCCTGCGTCATGGGAGAAAAAAACTGGGAACACCTGGGAAAAACACAAAGACAAATGGCAGATTCTGTGAAGAATTGGGCTGGCTGGAGATTCCACATTTGCGGGCCGGATTTTTAGTGAAGTTGAAGATCAGCGTGGAATTTCGAGAGGAATCTATGGTTGCTGTGGCTTTGAAAATGCTCCATGGCGAGTTACCCTCAAAGATGAAAGGCTCAAAATGGAACGAATACTCATCCACAAGAGGTGAAACTGACAGCAACTGATGCCACAATCATAGGATCATTCCCAAAGAGTTGGTCTAAGTAGACAGTTCTTTAGCAGGTGTTACCAAATCCAATTCAAGTGCGCTTCCGCTTCAACATCCTGTAGCAACTGCGTAAGCCAAAGTAAAGACCTGACAGCACCTGGGTGTGTCTCAAACTTTTGGGAAATCCCAAAAATCGACTCCCAGCAGTCCCGCGTGTCCAATTTCCGCCAGATGTCATCCTGGCACGTCTGGCAATGTCCCGGCATGCTATCATTCACCCACACAAACATAATCATCCAAATGTAGGCAAACCATGTAAAGATACAATATGTATATATATATAGTTGTATGTTTACGTATTATATACATACATATAAAATCATATGATGCCTCAATAATATGGCTATGTCCTGTCTTCAACAAACATGTTATTTGAATTGTCACGGAATGTCTGTGCACGCAATGATCATTGGATCAAAAGTTGAACGCTAGCCACGGTACCATCACCATACAACAAAGACCTATAACAAAACCCATTTCACTGCTGAATCTCTATCTGATCACATTGTTTCAAGATAGAGCCCACCAGCTTTTCCCAGCGTTTTCACCTGGCCTTCAACAGAGTGGCTGATGGACGGAAAAATCCCAGGTTTTGTAAGCCATCCACGAACTTCTCAGACCTCGGTGCCCAAGCCCCGGGGGATCGGACGAATTGTCGGAATGTTTGGAACCGTACCAGGTGGTGTTAATGCTAGAATTGTTGGTGTATAAACATGTATAAACCGCATCAAGTATACGTCCTATTCACTTATTTTTCTTGCTTTATAAACAACATTAAGTATAGATATACCATGATATACCATGATATACCATGAACCAACATAATTAGCCTAGTGATAAACCAACTTAAGTATCTGGACAAACCCAACTCGTAGCTGCATTTTTTTAGATGACACACACACAGAGATGTTTTATGGGTAACAGCCGCAGTTTGGTAGCCAACATAACATACCTATTTAAAACACTACCGCTATATTCATTGGCCATGCAGACATGTATCAAGTGAGCCCTTTATATCAAGTGACCCCTTTATTCTACGGTATATACATAATTAAAACTATGAAATATATTGTATTGTGCTAGATACAAGTACAGTACATATAGTATATAGTGTACTATGTGTATATATATATATATCATTATACATGTACAATCATCCCCTGATCCCATCGCTTCGCTCCAGGCGACGTCAAGGAATCACTGCCCTCACAGGCCTGGTCGATGGCTCGAAAAACCTGGTGCTTCGTCGCTTCGTTTTGGTCAAGTCATGGCACCCAGTTCTTGGGAATGTCATTGGGGGAGAGTTTCAGCTTTCAATACTTGGGTTAACTAATGTTATTTATGTATGTATATATATATATAATTGTATATATATATATAATTGTATATATATATAATTGTATATATATAATTGTATATATATATATGTAGGAATGTAAGATTTGTTGGGGATAGCTTCAGTTTTCTATGGTTGGGTTTTATATATGTATATATAATATATATATATATATACATGAATATAGAGGGGAGATTGATCCATGAATGGGGGTTTCTGAAGTCACGGGAGATACCCAGTCGTCACCATGGTTGTTTCAAGGACTCAAAATTCTCATCCATGACGACTGGATGATTTGGGGTACCTGCATTTTAGGAAACCTCCATTTATTGGGGTGAGTTTCAGTTTTTAATAGTTGCATTATATATATATATATAGATATAGATATGTGTGATACGGTCGAAACATGGTAGACGGTTTATGACCATCCGCCCCACAGTGGAAATGCAGGCATCATGGGTAAATACAGACTTATGAATGGACTGATGACCATCTCCCAGTATGGGTATCCAACTTTTTGACCATAGCACATATGGGAATGTCAGATTTGTTTCAGTCTTCAATAGTTAGGTTATAAATACATATAAATATAAATATGAATATATATATATATATATGCACCAGACAGTAGGGATTCCACCATCAACCCTATGGAGTTTTCATGGGTATAGTGGCAATTCTCTCCAGTTTACAATTTTGGGGGGATTGACCCACAAAATATATACTTCAATCGTTAGAATTTAACCATCAATCACAAGAATTTATATGATAGGTTTAAATGGAACATATCATCAATTGGCCTTCTTTAAGGGGGTTTCTGACTCACCAAATAGTCGTCAGTCTTTAAGATTTACCCATCCAGCCCTTGGGGGAGATTTTTTAGATTGAACCATCCAAAACCGCTGACTATTTTGTGGACTTCATCCCCTTGACACTTCTTGACCCATTGCTAATTGTGCATAGCAAGCTTAAGCGTTGATTCTTTCCGGGGATCGGTGGTGACGTCATGGTGACGTCATGGCTCGAGGCTCGAGGTCATGGTGAATTCACCCAAGGGGATGCACGGTGCACGGACCTCCAATGTTCCGTTCTTCACCAGGGTACACCATGCCTGTCCATGTGAGCAGCGTTCCATACCATAATGGCCCCAAGTATAGTGGAAAGTATCACTTCCGATTGTGGCCAAGCAACATGGGTGTTGAAAACTTCTCTTGTTCTCTTGGTAAGCTGCTACACTTCAACAGCGACGAGTACTGGATGTTCGTCCCCTGATTCATCATGTCTTTGCAAGGTGCCATTGACGACACCTTGAAGGCTTTGAGGATAGCAGCACTATCTCTATCAACTGCCTGCGATCGAAGCTGACTGGATTTTCACGACGGTTGAGTTGAAAAACCAAGAGGTAACATATGGTAAGAGCAAAATCAATGAACAGAATATTTCTCACATAGCTGGTGATATTCCCCAATGTACTGGTTAGCAAAAAACATCAACCAGGAGGGGTAACCAACAGCTACTACTCAGCCTGGTTTCTTCCCGGATTTTCCCAGCCTGCAACTGCGACAGGCTGGAAGTAGCAGCTATTACTGTCTAGACACTGATGTGTCCACAAGGGGACAATTCATCCTAAAATCTAAACACAAAGCTCAAGTTCTCAAGGCATTAGAACAGCACACCACTAGACTGCGGAATTCGAAATATGGACTTGTCTGAAAATGAGGTATGCATAGGTATGCCCTCCGAATGACCATTCTAATGGGGATGCTGCAATGAGATCCGTTGGATTCAGGGGTACCCCACTTTCACACCAGTTTCACACCTATATCACTGATACTGATACTGATTGAAGTACCTTTCCGCCCTTTGCATCATATCTTTACTGCTCCTATTGTTCCATTTTCCACTCCATCCCATTCATCTGCCTCAAACTTCAAGTTGGGTGTGGAAGGTCCAGCAAGCTCATGCCAGAGTCGAATCACGTCTCCTACCGTCGCTGCTGGCGACGCCGAATTTCGATTCGACCATCCCTAATCATGCCTATCCCTTCATGATATGCGTTTCTTAAAGATTTAGGACACAAAAAAATACTAAATCATCCTAAATCAAGTGATTTCCAGTGATCAATCATCATTTTCCATTCATTTTCCCATGCGTTTTCCCATGTTTTCCGAAAAACCTCGCACGCTTCACCAGCTTTTCCAACCATCAGCGGCCTGAGAAGTGGAGGGTCACCAGAGCACCGCAGAAGTCGTCAAACTTCACTTCCTGAGATCATGATGTGGGGGGTTTCCTGCAAAATGGGGGATACCCCAAAAATGATCAAAAATGGATGGTTTACCATGGAAGATCATTAAATGGATTAACGTGGATGATTTAGATTGCTTTTCCTGCCATAGCTGGATGGGTTTATAGTGGAAAATAACCCAATAGCTGGATGATTGGATGGGTTATAGTTATAATGGAGCATCCGAAAATAAAATGGATGATTTGGGGGTACCCCCATGACTTAGGAAACCTCTAGAGGCACTGGAAATCGGCTTCTCCAGGGTGGCAAAATGCGGCAAGTTGCGATGATCATGCCCATCCCATGGGTATCCATCAAATAACACAGGTTTAGAAGAGTTTAGGAGGTACTAAAAGAAACTTGGGCAAAAAACCGACACGATGTGTTTTTTTTTCGATTCGGTCCCTCCACAAAAGTGGAGGGCCTAAATCTTCAAAAGCAATAGGCCAAGCCAACAATCGATCCTTTGAGTGGCAGATTGTGCTTTCACATGTGTGGATTGTTTTTCCTACCAATTACATTCAATTGCCCCAAAATAACCCTCATGTTGGCAACGCATATTAAGATCCCATGGTATTTTGGATATATCCACCTCTGGTAATTTAAGCATATCTAACGCTATTGAACATCACCAACATTCAATAATTCAATAGCTAAATCATTCAATCATCGAACTAAATGGTCCATTTTCCGAAAAAAACAAAAATCGAACTAAATGCTGAAATGTTCCATTTTCCATAGGAAAACACATAAAAAAACACCGGTGAAATGACCAGAGTGTTACCTCTGGAGCCCAGGGTTTTCCGTGGGCCACGTGACGTCGTTGTCAAAGAGCCGCCGCCATGCGACTCCGGCGGATCCACCTTGACTTGTTCGTCAAAAGCGGGTGGAAAATTTTCGGGGATTTCACCAACGAACAATAGGGACATATATATATATATGATTAATAGTAGGGACATAATTGTTATATCATGGTTAATAATAGGGACATAAATATTATGGTTAAAACATGGGGATTTCACCATATATATATATATATAGAGGGTTAATAATTAACCATGATATATATTTAACCATGATATAACAATTTATATAGGGTTAAATAATAGGGACATGATATAGGGACATAATTGTTATATCATAGGGATAATAATGGGACATAACCATGATATAGGGTTAACCATGATATAACAATAGGGTTAATAATAGGGACATAATTCTTATAGCATGGTGAAAAAAAACATATCCCCATATAATGTCTATCCTGGATTAATAAACCCCAAACGTCTGTTTAATTGGGAGGATACCATTTATGTACCATATTGAGACTATTTGGAGGGTACCCCCTAATTAATAAACCATGGTTTATTAATCCGGGGTTGACATTATATAGGGATATGGTGTTTATAATGGGGTTAATAATGGTATCATGAAATTTGAATGGAAGGGATATACAAGTTTGAATGGCTTTTAATATAATGATATATATATATAATGTTTATTATGGGATGTGTAATGGGTTTTACAATGGGATACTGAACTGACAAACATGATTTCGCGGGGTGTCGATGGTGAACGACACAAGGATGGACCATGTTGGCAGAGTGGCGCGCCTGGATTTCGAGCAATTTTCACTGGCTGAAGGTTCAAGAAGGGTGTAGTTGAATGTATTTGACGCCTATGATTGTTGTATATTGTTATCTTAAGATACAACTGTATCTATCTGTCCATCTCTCTAGATACATGATATTACATGATATTTGGTGACGTCGTCGTACCTCTAGCCATTCGAGTCATTCGAGTTCTGCCGTTCTCCGCCTGGCCTCCCATCTCTCGAAGGTTCTCCAAGAATCGAGTGGCCTGTAAGGAGATTTTCCAGCTGAGAACGGAAGATGTAATCACCCATCTCCCTGCCACACTAACAAAAAACCAAGCAGGGTAATTTGTGTGAATATGTTATGGGAATATACTGCGTATATAAAAAATGTTATACAGTATAATCTGATTTTTGGGAACAGGGAGGATAATAATGAACTCATAATATATGGCCACTTTAATGGGGAAAATGATGATGAACCAGTAGGCTTAGGAGGTTTTCAGTTTCAGACCAACCCACTTCATCTGGGGCCTCCGGATGAGCCTTTTTCTTGACCTGTCAAGGGTATGACCAGGGTAATCACCTCCATAAGTTGGGATGTACCCTAAAATTTCGTCAAAATCGCACAGTTCTTGAATCACATTCGTACTTTGAAACGTCCGAAGCCTGATACCATACACACTAGGGATCCAAATGAAATTGAATTCCTTGCGCATACACAGCTTCCTGCAAAAAATGCACAGTCGCGTCCGCTCAAACACTGCACTGCCACGCCTTTTTGGAGACTTTCACGGTTTGAGACCTTCCTTCAAACCTGCCACCACCACTTTTGTATGATCACTTCAGTGAACAAGGTTTGGAGTAATAATAGGTAATAATAGGAAGGTAAATCAACAAATAATGTAAATAATCACGCATGCAATGCAATGTATACATATACTTATGATGTATGCATGCATACGTCACATCACATCACATCACACCAAATCACATCACATCACGTTACGTGTGCATATACACACATGTAGATACATGTACATGTAGATACATCTATGAATGTATATATAATCATATATGCACATCATTACACATCTATTTTTTCTGAGCTTCTTCGAATGACTCGTCGCGCCTCAAGCGCTTTTGCTGCAGAGTCATGTTCAGCTCCTGGATCGCAAAAAAAAACATGGGAACCTACAGCATAGCTACTGAACATGGCCCGTCTTCGATAATTTACAGCATAGCTACTGAACATGGGAAATGTCCATAACTATGGCGCAACACGACATCTCATTGCATCTGTTGCATGTAGATTGTTTTAAATACATTCGATGATTTGACATGAATGCAACCAAAAATCCGCCGGCCTTCCGGCATGCGGCGTGTCTTGTGGATCTTGTTTGTTCGTAGTTGTACTGTCTGTTTTGTCTTTGTCTTGTCTAGACTTTCCCCTTGGCACGGAGTCTTGATCTTTCCTTACGTTGTGGTGGGCTCGACTCTGCCCACGCCTCGTTCAACACCGGCTAGGTTTTGCACATCTTGCTGTCATTTCGATGGTTGTTTCCATTTTTTGTTGTGTTTGCCATCGGTTTGCTCCGTCGCTTCTTATATCCAATACTTGATCCACTGGTTTTTGCTCCGAACACCTTTTACACGTATAAGTTTAAGCTTTCTAAATATGGCCTTTTCCCAACCCGTTTCCCCTGTGGCCTTTTTCAAAACCCTGGTTTACACACATGTGTTGGTTTAAACTTAAACCGTGGTTTGAACAAAACCAATGTTTTTGCGTCCAAACCATCTCCAAAAAAAGAGCTGTTTTACACAAAACTGTGTTATCCACAAACACAATGTTTTACACAAAAACCATGTTCTTGCTGGGCCTGTGCATGGGCTGTTTGCAGCCTACAGGATAGCTCTTTCCATGGTGGCCGGCAGAACACGCCGAAGGCGGTTAGATACCAAAACATTGAAACATGTGTTGACTCGCGCACACCACCTGAAAAGCTGATCGGCTAAACGTCTAAAACACCTAGACACCCACCACCAACAGTAGCAGCATCATCAACATCCTCCTCCTCATCAACAACCAGCAATCAACAACCATCATCATGAGCAATCAACAACCAAAAACAAACAAACAACAATCAAAAACATCCAAAACGTGTGGAAAATCATGGGAATGCCAGTCGAAATACTAGGCAATCAACAATCAACAGTCTTCATCATCGCCATCATCGTTATCATCGCCATCCCCTGGATCATCCCACAACTGTCAGCCTCTTTAGCCTCTTCGGCTGGGCCTGCAGCATGACAGACACGGCAGCTGCGACATGGAACAGCCACCCAGAAAAAGCGCCAGTGGTTTTCTTGCTGGATAAATCAATCAACCAGCGCAATCAGCGCGATTCTAGAAAAACCGCGGGCACAACAACAACTGCAATGACCACCAAAAAAAAATGGACATGTATTCCTATGTATTCCTGCACTAGCCGCTAGCCAAGAGTCGAACAAGTTTTCTATGGTCACTGGGCGACCCTGCTGTCCGGCTCGACATCGGCCGTGGAGAAGTGCTGAGCGCCTCACTTGGCCATGGCGGAACCATGTAAGTTTTTGGGGTATCCGATTTTCAGACAAACCCACATAATGTATATATATACACATATGATACATATATAATATAATACAATAATATAATAATATAGTTATATAATGATATAATTATATAATTATATTATTATATATATATGATTATATAATATAAATATCAAGATATCCTGCAAATTCTTGCCAGCAGGTAGTCACAAAATTAGATGCATGCGAAAAAACCCTGTGAACTGGATCTCTGGTGATCCGGATGGAACAGATTTGTGGTCAGCGCCTGGTCACTGGGGCGGCCAGCTGAACCCAAAAAAGTGGTCAAAGCCATTATGCAATTTTGATGTATTTTGATCCATATATGGTGGGAATTTAACTTAGACTTAAACCACTCCGTGATTTATGAAGAATATAAATACAATATGTCTGACGGCAGTATTCATATAGTACTCACATCGACATGTTCTCATCCCGTCTTGACACCTTTCTCTACAGCTACATCCCAATAAAATCCAATAAGGGCCGCCAGGTATTTAGTAATCGTTCAACTCGGTCAACAAGTTAGCATGATCATCCATTATCCACTCTTGACCCATTTACCTACAAGTTTTATGATTATTGAGGTAGCTGTCTTGGGCAAATCTACCAGCACCATGGATATACCTGGATGCCTGGATGATCTGGGCGATGATCCAACCGGAATCCAAACCATGTCCAGAATCCAAGCAGCCCCTGGGTCTGAGCTTTTCACCGTGCTCGGTCTCGGTGGCTCCGGTGGCTCCGGTGGTCGTTGTAGTCTGCGCAGGGCCTCGGCTACGCGCTTCTCTGAGTGGGTTTTTTCTTCATACGAAAATCGTGGCCTTGAAAATGCCTCAGGACCAATCGATGTTCATTCCTTAGGGATCCTTAATTATACCATATGAGCCGCCGTCAAAATCAATTGTTGATTCTTGGTACGAAAATATTGGTTATCGTTTTTTTTTGGGGCCCTATCGCTTTACAGTGTTTTATTCAAATCAACACTAAATAATGCATAAATGCAGCGGAATTGGCTTCACGGATTCAGATCTCTAAATTGCCGGGTATGGATTCAGGGCGCTGGTTGTCTTTGCGTTTGCAACCATGTTGGGGAGCTACCTGAGCACATTCCTAGACTCTTTCCTTATTACAATTTCAATTCCAAACTAGAATGACAGCAACCAATATAAGATCAATAGTTCCGCCAGTAGTACCAAACTAGAATGACAGCAACCAAAATGAGATCAGTAATTCCACAAGTAGTACCCGCACGAGGCGGGGCGGAAGTTGCCTTAGGGTTATACTGTAAGTATTTTTTTTTCTCATCTATAGAAATTGCATGCGCCGTGCGCCATCCAGGCCTGTGCGTGCTTCGTGCGAACCTGTTGCACGCTTGTTGCCCAAGAACATGACCTGTGCGCGACCCTGGTCCCATGCAACGCCAAGCAAACACTTTCTTCTCACCTCACACTGCACTCTTCACACCCCGCACTTCACACTTCACACTGGCACTTCATACTCCACACTTCATCTCATCTCAAATCATGTGAGCTCTTCTCACCTCATTTCACCTCATCTCATCTCATCCCATCTCTTCTCACATGTCTTCTAGACAAGTTCTTCTCAACTGTTTTCATCTCATCCGAGCACTGATCAACTCTCAACTCATCTCGGCTGTTCTGCACACCAGAAAGCTCTGACTGTCAGAGAGAAGTCTCTTGCACAAAAAACCGTTGGGTGCAGAATTTTTGGTGCACATAAGCTTGAGACACAGATGCATTTACACAGAAAAGCCTTTACAAATACTTTGAACTACAAAGCTTGCACAAAGCACTTCCCAGTACTACTATGTACTACAAAGCTTGCGCAAAACACTTCCCAGTACTACTATGTACTACAAAGCTTGCACAAAGTACGCCCCAGTACTACTTTGTATACAAAGCTTGCACACAGCACTTCCCAGTACTACTTTGTGCTACAAAGCTTGCACAAAGCACCTCCCAGTACTCCTTTGCACTACAAAGCTTGCACAAAGCATGTCACAGTACTACTTTGTACTACAAACCTTGCACAAAGGGCTTACCAATACTACTTTGTACTACAAAGCTTGCGCAAAGTTCTCTCTGGTACTACTTTGTACTACAAAGCTTGCACAAAGCATGTCCCAGTACTACTTTGTACTACAAAGCTTGCACAAAGTACTTACCAGTACGACTTTGTACTACAAAGCTTGCACAAAGTTCTCCCCAGTACTGCTTTGTACTATGTACTACAAAGCTTGCAAAAAGCATGTCCCAGTACTACTTTGTACTACAAAGCTTGCACAAAGCACGTCCCTGTACTACTTTGTATTACAAAGCTTGCACAAAGTACTCCCCAGTACTACTTTGTACTACAAAGCTTGCACAATGCTTTTCCCAGTACCAGTAGTACCGCACAAGGCGGTGGCGGAAGTTGCAAAAATAGGAAACCTATAGGAGAGATTGGTTGTTGTGAATCACGGATGGCAGAGCGAATCCACTGATGGACCGAAAGGTGCTTGAGGTCTCCTCGCTTTCTCTCTTTCTCTGACTACCTACCTACCTACCTGCCTACCTACCTACCTATCTATGTATCTATCTATCTATCTATCGATCGATCTATCTATCTATCTATCTATCTATCGATCGATCGATCGATCTCTCTCTCTCTCTATCTCTCTCTCTCTCTCTGTCTCTCTCTCTCTCTCTCTTTCTCTCTCTCCTTCATCTAATTACCTATCTATCTATCTGTCTGTCTGTCTATCTGTCTATCTGTCTACCCGTCGATCCGTCTATCTTTCTACCTATCTGTCTATCTGTCTACCTGTCTATCTGCGGTGCAGTGTCATTCAGTGTAGTGTAGTGTAGTGGAGTCTAGTGTAGTGTAGTGTAATTAGTGTAGTTTTATGTAGTGGAGTCTAGTGTAGTGGTAGTATTGTAGTTGTAGCTGTAGTTGTAGTTGTAGTTAGTGTAGTGTAGTGTAGTGGAATGTAGTGTAGTGTAGTGGAATGTAGTGCAGTGCAATGTAGTGTAGTGGAGTGTAGTGGAATGTAGTGTAGTGTAGTGTAATGTAGTGTAATTTAGTGTAGTGGAGTGTAGTGGAATGTAGTTGTGTAGTTGTAGTTGTAGTTGTAGTGTAGTGTAATGTAGTGTAGTGGAAGGTAGTGTAGTGTAGTGTAATGTAATGTAGTGTAGTGTAATTTAGTGTAGTGGAGTGTAGTTGTGTAGGTGTAGCTGTAGTGTAGTGGAGTGTAGTATAGTGGAATGTAGTGTAGTGGAAGGTAGTGTAGTGTAGTGTATAGTAGTGTAGTGTAATTTAGTGTAGTGGCGTGTAGTGGAGTGTAGTTGTGTAGTTGTAGTTGTAGTGTAGTGGAGTGTAGTGTAATGTAGTGGAAGGTAGTGTAGGGTAATGTAGTGTAGTGTAGTGAATTTGAGTGTAGTGTAGTGTAATGTAGCGTAGTGTTGTGTAATTGAGTGTAATTGAGAGTAATTGAGTGTAGTGTAGTGGAATGCAGTGAAGGTGTAGTTGTAGTGTAGTAGTGTAGTGTATTGGAGTGTAGTTTGGTGTAGTGGTGGTTGTAGTTGAAACCGACAAAACCCTCACATTTTGCTCACTTTTGACAAGGTGCACAATCCCTTGCGCCTGCCAGGCGAAACGACATCTGAACTTCAAAAGTGGTCCGAACCCCTAGTGTTTTTAAATGTTTTTAACATTTTGACTTGGAAATGTGCTTCGCGCGACAACGGCGTGCACTTTTTCGACTTGCAACTTCTAAAAGTGGTCCGAAGCTGGTGTGTTTTGTACATTTTGACTTCGAAATGTGCTTCGCGCCACAACGGCGTGCACTTTTTTGACATCTCAACTTCCAAAAGTGGTCCGGAGCTGGTGTGTTTTGTACATTTTGACTTCGAAATGTGCTTCGCGCCACAACGGCGTGCCATTTTTCATCTCTCATCTGGCCAGATGGCTCCGCACCCGCCGCTTTAGCGAGCCTACTTTTCGACCCTCCGGAGCCACAAATCATTGGAAATCATAGTGTTTCGCGACTTTCCGACCTTTTCGCGCATCTGCATCTTCTTTCTTCTGACTCGACTCTTTCTCTTCTCTGATCTTCTCTCTTCTACTCTTCTCTTCTCTCTGACTCTTCCCATCTCTGCTTTTTATCTGTCAATATTGTCGGAAGTTTGACTTCTAAACTTCCTTCGACTACTTTGTACTACGAAGCTTCCACAAAGCACGTCCCAGTACTACTTTGTACTACGAAGATCTACGAAGCTTGCACAAAGCACGTCCCAGTACTACTTTGTACTACAAAGCTTGCACAAAGCACTTTCCAGTACTACTTTGTACTACCAAGCTCGCAAAAAGGGCTTCCCAGTACTACCTTGTACTACAAAGCTTGCACAAAGCACGTCCCAGTACTACTTTGCACTACAAAGCTCGCAAAAACAAACCTTGGACATCAATGACATGGCCACTGCAAGAAATGTGGGCACTGCAGGTTGAATTTTCTTCATCAATTTTGCCCATCGCCTGAAGGTGCACAACAAAATGTTCTTGGTTCACACCAAGTTTAATGCACTCTCATATGGTTACAAGTTCTCGCTTTTTGCGGGGGGCCCTATCGCTTTTACATGGTTTGGTGCACTTTCTGGACACAACTGGACCCTCCCTTACTAAAGTAGTCTACGCTTAGTTTGACGGTATCTCATATAATAAGAAGCCATGTGCTATTAAATTGTTAGCCACTTATGTCACTATGCTATGTGGCCAATGTGAAAGGCGATGGCAATCAGAAGCTTTGCAATTGAAGTGAGGACTAGTGCTTTCAACCTCCAACTGCTGCAACAAAAGGCTCTGACCCGGATCGACCACACTGGTATCCTCTGGCTGTCTGACTGGATCTGCAGGATCTAGATTTGCACCTCGGATGACTATATGGATGCCAATTTTGACACTTCGCGACTTGGCCAAACATTTTCAGACCACAACCGAGGCAAGAGCTCACTGCTGTTTCGGTTGTTTCCGTCGTCTCCTTTGGCCCATCGGTGACCGTGGTGTCTGCTGGACCTCCGTTGACAGAAATGGTTGACATACATCCACGTGAAGGCTTCTGACCTACAGGATGCCTTTTGTCACTTCATATCACAAAAATGATCAAACATGTATAAATCATTATACATTCACTGTACATTCACAAAATAGAGCAAAACAATGCGAAACAAACAACATGTGAGACAGTTCTTTCAAAACACAGAAAACATGCACTACATGAAAGGATAGACCTGAATTTGAGTTCAGCTGTCACAAGCTAATCCTGTAGGTTTCCCCAAACTTGTCCACAAAACAACTCTAGAGTCAGGGGGTAAACTTCTCAATGTATTCAGTTTGTTCTAGAGTATCAGTGCAAGCTGATGTCAATTTTGAAACATAATTGCTCAGGTCATGTCCAACTGATTCTTCTAGTTCAAAACAAAAGTAACTGCGATGACAACTATCAGGCGGAAACATTGTAGGATAATACCTGATGCCGGTTCTGCGGAAAAGCTTTCAGACTTGAGCCTCTGACCGGGATCGACCACACTGGTATCCTCTGGCTGTCTCCAGGGACCCTGTTCCTCCCAGCAGACTGGATCCGCAGGATCTAGATTTGCACCTCGGATGACTATACGGATGCCAATTTTGACACTTCGCGACTTGGCCAAACATTTTCAGACCACAACCGAGGCAAGAGCTCACTGCTGTTTCGGTTGTTTCCGTCGTCTCCTTTGGCCCATCGGTGACCGTGGTGTCTGCTGGACCTCCGTTGACAAAAATGGTTGACATACATCCACGTGAAGGCTTCTGACCTACAGGATGCCTTTTGTCACTTCATATCACAAAAATGATCAAACATGTATAAATCATTATACATTCACTGTACATTCACAAAATAGAGCAAAACAATGCGAAACAAACAACATGTGAGACAGTTCTTTCAAAACACAGAAAACATGCACTACATGAAAGGATAGACCTGAATTTGAGTTCAGCTGTCACAAGCTAATCTTGTAGGTTTCCCCAAACTTGTCCACAAAACAACTCTAGAGTCAGGGGGGTAAAATTCTCAATGTAATGCAAACCATGTAGAATTCAGTTTATCTTGTTCTACAATGTTGTACAGAGTATCAGTGCAAACTGATGCCAATTTTGTTCAGGGATCTGTGCGGTGACCATCAGCAACTGAATTGACCAATGTCCAGAGCGAACGCTCCTGAATTCGAGATCCCCACCTGCATTGTCCAGATCTGTCTCTGACGGTCTCCAGGGACCCTGTTCCTGGACTGCTGGATCTGCTGCATCCGCTGGATCTGCTGGATCTTGGTTTGCGCCTGAAATGGCTGTCCATATTAGGTGTCAGGGTTGGCACACCACTTCGCGACTTGGCCAAACCTTTTCAGACCGCAACCGAGGCTAGAGCTCACTGCTGTTTCGGTTGTTTCCGTCGTCTCCTTTGGCCCATCGGTGACCGTGGTGTCTGCTGGACCTCAAACAACATCAATGCAAGATGTGAAACGATCCTTCAAGTGCCCTCAAGCATCTGTTTCGCTGGTGAAATTCAGGCCAGAACCAGGATCTTCCTGTTGTGGCTCTGTCTCTGGTGCTCTCCATGGCCCCAAATCTTCCCAAGCCGTATCCTGTCAATGCTGTTCCACTTTGGACTCGCCCAAACATATGGGAAACAACTATTATTGGAAGTTGTATTTTCGACCCCCACCCCCTAAGGGGTTCCTTTTGGGGAGATGATACCGCTATCCATGTTCAAAGCATGCTCCGCAAAGCAAAACATGTTTCTCAACTGCTGAAAGAAGCACAAAGAGTCTTGGTCCATCTTGGTCCTCTGTTGTCGCAGTGCGGCTGGTGGGCATATGACCTCACTCAAGACAGCAACAACACACAATAATTAAATATACCAGCAATATTGAACATCCAAACATCCACTCACCATCCGTGTGCCAACATTTAGGTCTAGGTCTTTTTTTTCCAGTGAATTAAAAGGTACGATCAAGGTCATGGGCGGGATGATCTGGAAAAGTTGCCAAGGCCACTGCGAGAGGCTTCGTAGTCTGTCTCCTGTTTCGTTTCAGGAGTGGAAACACACCATGAAACTCAAGGGTTCAAGGGACCACACGTGATACCCTCTGGTAAACTAACATAGCTATGGAAAATCACCATTCTTAATGGGAAAACTTACTATAAATTGCAATTTTCAATAGCTATGTTAGTTTACCAGAGGGTATCAGGTGGTCACTTATTATGTATTTGCCAATTGGTATATGAATCCCCTCCCCCTAATACATCTAATACTAAACACGGGCCCCCCCAAATAGTAAACACCTCAGGTAGTTTTTATTAGGGTGGTTTTAATATTAGGGAACCAAAGCGGACCCTAATAATAAATTTAAACCCTTAATAAAAACATGTTTTTCTTGCTTTCAAATTCAATGAAATTTACTTTTAAAACGCAATTCAAATATTGCCAAAAATTGGATTTCGAAGCGGACCCTAAGAATAAAGTTAAACCCTTAATTAAAAAAGCAAACTAAATTAAATTTCCTTTTATCACGGAATCAACAAACATGCCAAAAATTGGATTTCGAAGCGGACCCTAATAATAAATTTAAGCCCTTATAATACATTTTTTTCTCGATTTCAAAATCAGTTCATTTTCCTTTTATAACCCAATTAAAATATTGCCAAAAATTGGATTTCGAATCTTCCCCCTACTATTAAATTAAAAACACTAATATAAAAAACTAAAAATTTCGGACGGATCCTAATAAAAACACCCTGGGATTGACTAATTTTTATTATTAGGGGGTGAAACCCACAAATAGTAGCTTTATTTTTAACTTGTTTTCTAAAGGGGATCAATTAAGTGTCAAATTGGCCAACCTGAAATTTTCCCAAATCGGAGTGGGCCCTAGTTTTTATTATTGGGGGGTTTAGTCATAGGGAGAAGGGATTAACAGTTGGCTGTGGAAAATCAACATCTTTAAGAGGTAAATGGGTAAATCATCGAGCTTTACCGGAAGTTACCATTGCCAGCCAGGCCCCAGAGACTCAGGCCGCTGTACCCTGCCCCGTCCTCGGCAAAATCGTCGCCTTGGAAACTGCCAGTTGAAGCCACACGAGGAAAAGCAAAAAAGGCAACAAGGACAACGCAGGACGCGAGCAACATCAAATGGTCAGGGTCATGGAGTGATATGAGATATTATGAGATGCTTGTTGGCTGCTTCATGAGCTCAGGTGTACACTATAAGCATCACCTTGAGGATCGTGAGCCTCCAATTCACCTCAGAACAAGACCGGGATATACCAGGGATCTGTGCGGTGACCATCAGCAACTGAATTGATGAATGTCCAGAGCGAACGCTCCTGAAATCGAGATCCCCACCTGCATTTTCCAGATCTGTCTCTGACGGTCTCCAGGGACCCTGTTCCTGGACTGCTGGATCTGCTGGATCTGCTGGATCTTGGTTTGCGCCTGAAATGGCTGTCCATATTAGGTGTCAGGGTTGGCACACCACTTCGCGACTTGGCCAAACCTTTTCAGACCACAACCGAGGCTAGAGCTCACTGCTGTTTCGGTTGTTTCCGTCGTCTCCTTTGGCCCATCGGTGACCGTGGTGTCTGCTGGACCTCAAACAACATCAATGCAAGATGTGAAACGATCCTTCAAGTGCCCTCAAGCATCTGTTTCGCTGGTGAAATTCAGGCCAGAACCAGGATCTTCCTGTTGTGGCTCTGTCTCTGGTGCTCTCCATGGCCCCAAATCTTCCCAAGCCGTATCCTGTCAAGCGCAATGTTCGGACTTTGCCATCCTCCAAGTTCAGGCTAAGTTGAAATGCCTTGCGGAATCATTGCATAAGAACTAGTCAGATTTTTTGGCTCAACCAACAAAGTGTTTGGTCACAATTAAAATCAGTCTGTAATATTCTGTCATGTTTGTGTATATATTGATAAGTGATAAGTAAGTTATATATACATATACATATATATATAATATATTATAACATTATATCATTTTATGACATTTTATGACATTTTTGCAGCTGATGGTCCCATACCGGGGTTTCAATACCTGACTCCGTCCCCGTTCAACGGTCCGTCCCTTGGGTCCCCGTTCATCATCATCCTCTGCTGTCACTGTGCGGCTGGTGAGTGCATGGCCTGAGCCATCAAACTACCTTTGAAAAACTACCTTTGAGATATATCAAATGGTTTATTCTCAAAATAGTTTTAATTGTTTATTTAAATGTTATCAACTTGTAACACAAACGATTGAAATTTTGCTAGCTAGCTTGCGGCTGTGTCTTTTTGTACAGATATGACACATCTATACACATCTATCATTTCGAATAACTTCAACTATCATCATAGCCCACTGGCCCACTGGCATTATCATCTCAAATAGCATTGAAGCCAACTGAGGTCATGGCGAGAGGTTGCGCGATCTGTCTCCTTTTCAGCGGTTTTCAAAGGTCACTTTTTGGTCACAGATCGATGATCACAGGTCCCTCTCGGGAAAAACCCCGCAACATCTGGATAAACAACAAACATTCACAAACTATCAATGTTGGGATATAATAAAATGATATATAATATGGGATTAACCAACGATCAATGGGGATATCATCCGAATATCTAATGGGCAGCTATTTGCTAGCTTCTTCTAGGTTCGGCCATTCGGGGATCAAGTCAGGGCCGACAAACTCTGTCTTAGGAACGTGGGAATCCTCACCTCATCGACAAAGTCATCACCTCAGTAGAAGAATGCAAGAGAAAACACAAAATGACACTACAGTATCAATATATGGAGGTTTCTTAAAATGGTGGTACCCCAAATCATCCATTTATACAGGAAAATCCATCTATAAATGGATGATTTGGGGTACCCCTATTGTAGGAAACCTCCATATGTTGCAAATCACACCCAAACGTATCTCAGCAAGACGCAGCAAGTACCGATACTGGGAACTCAGATTCTTTCAGCCCTGGATCCAAAGAGTGTCAGCGCAACGGCTGCCCATGGCTGTTCTCAGGAGTGCACTATAAACATCATCTTGAGGATCATGAGCCTCTGATTCACCTCAAAGTTCGCATTTTTATCCCCATAGCTGGAAACCTCAACATAACTGGCCCTTAGGCCCTAAACGGACTTGAGATCCGAACCCTGTTCTTCCAGGACTGCTGGATCCTGTCAAGCACTTAACATATTTCCGAATGTTTCAAGACAAGGAATCACCAACCCATACATCAACCCCAAAAAGATAGAAAAACAAAATCTCATTAAAATAGTGTTGAATACTCACTTTTCTATCTTTTAAAGCCGGTTACTGTATATAAATTCAATCAAACCTCCTCGTTCGCTGCGGGACTTGCAGCTTGTGAAGGACCTCAACCAGGCTGGGCGCTTTCAACCCACCGGAAAACAGCATGAAACTTGTCCAGTTCACGGAGACTTTGAGGTCCACACTGGGGTCTTCTGGCTGAGTCTCTACGGGAGCTCTCCATGGGCCCAAGTCTTCCCATGCTGGGTCCTGTGGAGGGGGAAACTTCACAGGAAAGCTCTTTATAACACGAATCTGTGGCCATGTTTGATTACCGGAGGGTAACCGATCTCGGTAAAACATGGCGTCCGTTCAACTTTCCCTCAAACCCAACCATCATCATGGTCTAAACATGGTATGTGGCTATGGTCATGCGTCCCACAATGGGAATTATTGTAATGTGCATATATAAATCCACATGAACATGGATTGATGACCATCTCCCAATATGGACAATTTACCCAAGTCTTCACCATGACTCACACATTATGGGTTTGACTTAAAATTGGGCGCCCTTAAATCCCATGGTGTATCGTGTTTTCCTATTCACGTGGCCCGTTGTGGGTATACCATGGTATACCTTTTTGGACACGCGCGCAATCATATTAAGTTGGTTGTACAACTATGTATGCGCATATGTATATATATATATTATGTATATATTATATATATACACATTATATATGTATATATATATATGTATATATATATATATGTATATATATATATGTATATATATGTATATATATATATATCTATATGTATATGTATGTATATATATATATTATTGAACCCCAGTATACCCATCCATACCCATATACCATAGGATCTCTATTTATCTCGCCATGTGGCGACCGGGCCTCATTGGCTGCCGGGCCTCGCTGACATGATGGCATTCCCAGTGCCCAAACTCTGGTGATTTGACCACCCTTTAACAACCAACGGCGATTTTCTATATTGGATTTATATGGGGTTTAACAATGAAACATTGGGGTTTCACCAATGACGAATACAAAATGGGAAGTAATAAACTAAGAATGCCATCTGGTAATAAGTAATGGTTTGCAGTGATTTGCTATGGAACATTTCCATTTGATATTTACTTCAATGATTTGCCGTTTTCAAACACGGTGATTTTCCAGAGCAAATCTATACACTTAATAACAGTAGTGTACCTGTGCCAATAACAGTAGTGTACCTGTGCAGCTGAGGTTTCTACCAGCGTTCCGGTCTGAGTCGGCTTCATCGTCCTGTGTCTCCTCTGTGTCGTCGTCGTAGAACATGTCATCATAATAGTTTGTATCAAAATCATCACCTGCAGGAATCTCCGCTTTCGCTCATGGTGCCAATGTCTCTGACAAGCACAAAGAGACCATAGGCAGTGTGCAATGATCTGAAGTTTGAGCAGCATTTCTACGTGTGTCTTCAACACTGTATCCTACAGAAACCGTTCACGGCCGTACACTCTGAACCATCACATGGAAGCTAGGCAAATATACCAGGGGTATGCGGTATGGTCTGGGTTTCTGGCTGTATTCATCATCATCTGCGGATGTCTCTGCAATTGGTTCTGAAGGCGCCAAACCTGACCAAATGGGAGCTGAGGTGGTGGTGGATTTTGAACGAGTCATAAACTGCAGGTCACAGGAAGGCTCCGAAGCAGTTTGAAAAGAATACGGCAGACTTAATTTATGAGACGAGAAAAATTGAAGTAGTGTATCAGTAAAATAGAATATATTAGAATATCTTAGAAATCTTAGAATCTCTTAGAATATCTTAGAATGTCGTAGAATATCTTAGAATAAATGAGAATATCTTAGAATATCTTAGAATATATTAGAATATCTCAGAATATCTTAGAATCTCTTAGAATATCTTAGAATATCTTAGAATATACTAGCATAAATGAGAATATATTAGAATATCTTAGGATATCTTAGAATCTCTTAGAATATCTTAGAATATCTTAGAATATCTTAGAATATACTAGCATAAATGAGAATATATTAGAATATCTTAGAATATCTTAGAATCTCTTAGAATATCTGAGAATATCTAAGCATATCTTAGAATATCTTAGAATATATTAGAGATAGCGATGCTGTGTTCACAAAGTTGGAAACCCTTTGGATCACCTACTGGGTCACCTACTGGGGATCTCCGATTCCAAAGAGCCCAGTCCGATTCCAATGGTGGTTCGCTCAGATGGCCTTTCTTTCCATGCCATGGTATATTTCTACATGGCACGCATTGCAACTGGCCTTGAAAAACCCTGAAGCCCTGAAACATCTGAAGCCATTGGATTATGTGTAAGTGTCCAGCGGATCGAAAACCTATGGCATATGTTGCAACCTTTTTGGGGCGTCTTTTGGTCGAGCTCGCGCAATGCCAGGACACTGCGGTGACTTGGGGAGGTAAAGCCGGCGTTTGACGGAGTCCAGTCCTGGTCAGATCCAATATGGTATGGTAATACTTTGCTGTAATACTATGTGATACTACTTGGGTAATACAGGCGGTTTATTGTTCTCTATATGTGATGCCACTTCAGGTAATAATACATTGGTTCTAATAACTTTTCTATATACTTTTTTCTGCTAGAAATATTAGTATCTAAATTACTTTTCTATATGCTGTTCTATCTTTTTTGGGGGTTGCTAGAAATGGAAAGCAACTGGCTTACATTTATGTTGTAAAGCAGCTACAAATCCGGTTCCCAACAAGAGATTATTCAAGAAGCACATTCAAGCACATCTCAGTGAATTGGTGTCTCAAACGCGACTCTATGAACATGCTATGATGAGGCTCCATCCTCTATGAAGTCTAACTTCTGTCAATAGGAAGGTTGCTCCCAGTCCACGTCAGATACCTCAGATAGGTCAAACTGAGTAGAGAAACAGCCTTTATAAACCACTCAACCATTGCCCATTGGACTCTATAAACCAAGTCACATATGGTTTACACAGACCAATTTTCCACCCCAAAGTGGCCATCAGTCGTACAGTACCTGTATATAATTGGTGGCTCGGAGCACCACTGAGTAGCCACATCTTAGAAGCCAGTGGATCCCATCGATGTCCTCCTCCAAGTCGCCAGAATCCTGTCTGTTGATGACTGTGGTGGTTTGAGGTGCTTTGAGGAGAGAATATGTATCTGGCTGTCTAGCTATCTATGTTGATTATGTATGATTATGTTGCATGTCCACTTGGGAGTGGTGTATTATAGTATATATCATGATAGCTAATAAACTAACAGTGGTGTATTATAGTAAATATCAACAGTGGTGTATTATAGTATATATCATGATAGCCAATGAATTAACAGTGGTGTATTATAGTATATATCAACAGTGGTGTATTATAGTATATATCAACAATGGTGTATTATAGTATATATCATGATAGCCAATAAATTAACAGTGGTGTATTATAGTATAAATCAACAGTGGTCTATTATAGTATATATCAACAGTGGTGTATTATAGTATATATCATGATAGCCAATAAATGAACAGTGGTGTATTATAGTATATATATATATCATGATAGCTAATATTTCAATATTCCCATACCATCGATGCTCCACCTGGCAAACAAATCTTTGCATAGCAGTGTCGAATCGGCACCTCGAAGCGAAAAAAGTCGTCCATTTTTGGAACGGCCCGAATCGGCGACGGAGATATATTAAGGCCGTGAACGTTGAGTCTGAATGACTGCCACGGTGAAACCCTGAACATCAGTTTGAATGGACTCAGGAAGTATTGGTAACTTCGAGGCGAAACCAAGACTTCACTTCTCTTGTACCCAAGAGGGGTGGAAGTTGCACTGTAAGTTGATACCAAAGCCAAACAAAGTAGTTATAATTTCATCGGCTGCATGTTTTCTGCGGGAAAATAGGCTTGAAGGGATCCACAGTGTATCACAGTATCTTGTAATATCTGGTTATTGATGTGACCTGGACGAGTTGATTCACGGGCAGGTGAAACGCTAAAACTACAGACCTTGGGCCAAGAAGGATTGAAGATCAACTGGAGCTGTCTCAGCACACCGATCAGTGGCCCTAAAGTCCCTAAAGTCGACCAGCAGTTGTCGGCTGAAGCTACCGCGAGCATACCCTAGCCGGGGTGACAATTGCATACAATCTCCATGTTCATTGCTAAAAAGTTAACATCCATTTTATGATGATGGAAGACATCATGCAATTTCCTTAATGGCCAAATCCCTAGGAGCACCACCTTGACAACCCATCTCCCCAAAAAAACTCAGCCGCCATCTTTTTCCACTGGAGCTTCAATTGGTGAAGTTGGTTCCCGGCCTTCTTCTCCTCCCTTCCATTTGCCCCAAGGATCATCATCATGCGCAGCAGTCTCGGCCGGTGGTTCAGCCGCCACGGCTTCCCTCTCAGGGGACTCCTGTCTGGGCGCATCAGCATCAGCATCAACTTCTGCTGCAGCATCTGTCTGCTGTGCATCTGGCTCCGGCTCCTCCTTGAATCTCTTGCTGTCACCTCCAGCTGATCTACCCCCTTTCCAGCAAAAACAGGCTATAGGATGGATCAAAACCACCGTTTTTTTTTTGATGGTGGAAACTGTCACATGGTGCCACAGGTTGCGTGATTGCGCATCATAGAGTACATGAATGGTAGAGAGGCCTTTTTTCCCCTGGGTTCCTAGCTTATAAATGGTTGCCAAACATGTAAAATATGTATAGAGCTTTCCTAAAATGGGGGTGCCCCCATTTAGTATCGAAACCTTTGGTTTTGGGGATCCCCCAATTTAAGACCTCCCCAAAAAAAACTTGGCGTCATTCACCAGGGTGACCACTGCCATAACCATCCCCCCGCGAGTCCGAGCTACAAGGGATGATCTCCACTTCCTCCACATCGATGACCCCGGAGAGATTCCGACGTCCGAAGGGCCGGATCCTTATAGTGGCGCGAGGCGCCGTCGATGGCTCCGGACTGGCCTTTTTGGAAACATGCGCTGTGGGACAAAGTGGAACACTAAGTATGAACAACTGCCGAGATCATGGCAAGTTTTTGTGGCGGGAACCAATCATGACGCACCATGCTCGTTTTTTTTTGTGGACACTTTGATAACGAGTTTGCAGGACCAAATTGGCCTGTTGGAGTACCAAAACTCCGAGCACTTTGCTGGAATAGTGGGGAAATCCTCAGCAGGATGGGTTACTAAAGGATTGTCTTGAAATAGGTCACCCCAAATCATCATGGTTGGTCATAGTTTTCACCATCAGAAACTGACAATTTTGGGGTATACTAGTGATACCTCATCTTTTGGACGAACCCAAATAGTTATGATTAATTAGTTATATATGTATCTCACGATATCTCCATTAAATCCCATTGAGTCCCGTTGAATCCCATTGAGTCCCTATTGTTTGTCACATTTATGACTTAAAATCACCATTCAGTCCCATATAAGTTCCTCATGTTCTCATAAGATTCCCATATCCTTTCTTTTGATGGTTTCATCACCATTATATCTGAAAATCCCCTAATTATATCCCCATTAAATCATCAAATCGCGGATTCTTTGAGATCCCCGTGGAAAAAATCGTCTAAGTGCCGGGCTGTAGCGTTTGACTCCACTTTCTCAGCTCCTGTCGGACTTCCACTGCCGGACTTTCACGAATGTCAATGGGGTACCATGTATATATAAACAATATTAAATAACTACAACAATTGTAGATAATATTTAAAGAGTTTCAAATATAACAATTTGTTTCCTTATATCTAACAATAGATCATAGTATTATAATATCCCTGGTGTCTATATATTTACCAACATACGGATTTATCTAAACCACATCATGAACCACAAACCATTTCACCAGCTGCCCCGTTTCAGCGGACCTCCTCCGTCTCGTAGAAACGCATGTCTCTGGCATTGGCCAGGGCCAAGGACTTGGTGCTTCCACGGATGAAGCTGAAACCTCCGGGAGGCACCAAGGCTTCGTGCCATGAGGAGCACCAAGACACTTTGCAAACTGGAAAACCATCATATTTTATGATTTTTCTTTTCGAAGTGACCAGTCAAAGTCATACTTACCAAGGTTACGCAAAATCTGGACAGCGACATAGCCAAAATCGACCATGAAATGGGGTGGTAGCTGTACGTGTGTGTGCGAGTCAATCCGCAAGTTGCAATGGCTGACCAATGCAAAAAAAAACGGGGAAAAAAACACCCGGTGAAGGCCAGTTGGCAGAACACAGCAAATAAACTCGGTCATCACTTGAGATTATCCACTTGTTGGTGCGACATTTAACTTGAAGCTCTGAAGGTTTGCAAAACAAAGCCAAAATCGTGTGCCCAAACAGCCAATAGCGATCCAGAGTCAGCAAAGCAGAGGCAGGCGGACGGCCACCAGATGATAATTATTGTCAAATATTGTGCTTAGCCCCATGGACAAGGGGAAAACCTGTTGGGTGGTTTCAACCAAACATGCAATCGTCACTTGAATATTTTGAAATCAGCCAGATCCGCAAAAAAAGGTCAAATAAGCAGCCAAAACGCCGAAACATAATAAATACATATAAATACACAATATACATCTAAGAATCTATGTACATCAATATACTCTGTATTCCCCGATATTCCGCCATATTCCCCCATGTGTTGCTGGTTCTTCGCCCAGGAACGATCGGCCGTTCCGAAAATGTGGTACTGCGGCCGCAGTCCTGCGAAGGTCGAGGGTGGAGCCCGGAGGAATTGACCATAGGTGACTTTAAGCATCAAGAATAGGGAGATATTGATGGGATATTAATGGGATTTAATAGGGACATAGGGACATAATGGGATATTGATGGGATGTTAATGGGATTTCATGAGGACATATGACATTTTGCATGATGAGATTTGATG